>MU167319.1:147338-193986 GCA_015951145.1 Cronartium quercuum f. sp. fusiforme G11
TTACACTTGTATTTACCTGTGTACTATTACAGTACTCTCTGTAACTGGTGTTTGACAGTCTGTGGGACTGCTGGGCAGTCCTCAAGGCTGACAGAGAGGGTAGTAAAACTAACAAAGCCCCTCTCTCCCCCCCCCAACCAAAAAAAAAGCATGCTTTCTAGAGAGGGACTTTTATCTTATCTATCTTTCCTGGCATGTGAGGCCACAATTAAAACCTGCATTTTCAGTTATTCATTATTACACCTTTTTTCCTACTAGGAAACCTGCCTCTGTATCAAGAGAAAAGTTATTCTTGAACCACAGCCTACCCAATGCCCTACCCCCTTTCCTCTCAAAATTTATGCACACAGAATGCCAACCAAGATAAAATGGGAGCTGTACATGCTGAACAAAAATCCTTTTCAATATCTTGGCTTGTGTTTTGCACACAGAGGTATTGAAGTGCCAAGGGGTAGGGGGTTTGTTAAAATTTCTTTCCCTGCATCAATTTTTATTTTATCTGATTTTTCTTTACACTACAGTATTTTTTTTTTTCATTTCTTTATTTCATTTTCCAACATACAATAACATACAGTCGTGTACTCAAGATCACTAATAATTTAAACCCTAATTATCCTTGATCTCTCACACTTTGAAACCTATTGTATTCCATATACCTGACAGACCCTTCCTCTCTGAGACCTTTTTCTCTTTTACCTTATCAATTGCTTCTTTCTAAATTGATCAAGGTGAGGGTCTCAAAGAGTGTTGGTATAAAACTAAGATTGAACTGAACATTACTTCAATACCTGTTTTCTGTCAGGTAAGTCTTATCTCTTTGTTGTTTATTACCTGGTTTTTCCTTGTTTTTCAAATTTCTATGTTTTTCATCCGCATTTATCAAAGTCTCTGGTCTTATATCTATGCTAATGAAAAACCTGATCAATTGCTTCTTTCTAAATTGAACAGGTGAGGGTCTCAAAGAGTGTTGGTATAAAACTAAGATTGAACTGAACATTACTTCAATCCCTGTTTTCTGTCAGGGTTTTCTGTGGGAATGTCTGACAAACATGTTTGTTCTCGATACAGAGCCAAGTTTCCTAGTAGCAAAAATGTGTACTAAAGAATAAGTGAAAATGCACAGGCTCATACACCAGGAACTGTGGATAAGATAGAATCCCCTCGCTTGTAAGCTTGCTTGGTTCTAGGGAAGTAGGACTTTGTTAGGTTTAGGAGGGTAGCGTATCCTTGTTTTTTGTTTTGTTTTTCTTTCCACACCAAAAACGAAGGCCCAAGCGCTTGGAAGGCCTAACATGCATGTACCAGGTCATGACTCAGTGATCTTACCCAGAGCTTCTGCAGTAGCTTAACCACACACCGGAATCCTCTCAGGAACTGTGCAATTACATGGCTGTATATTCTCAACCTGCTCATCAAGGAATGAGTCCAGCACTACACACTTGCAATACAACCAGCTCTGCCCTCTGTTTGATCTAGGCTGTTGATCTTTGCATGTTCAGTTGGTCTAGCAGGTGTAGTTGCGCTCCCTATGGCTTGATTTAAAGGCGGTGTCTGACACGGAAATTGAATAGAACTCACCTGAACTCAACAATTGCCCAAGACACAAGTCCACACTCACTCGAACCAAGCGGGAAATCAGAATCAAGAAGCTACCCAAACGTGCTGATTCTCCACCATTGGCACACAAGAAGTAGATCTAAGGAAGTCAATCAAGGCTCAAGAGTCAAGATGGACCTGATCAAGTTATGGTCAATCAAGCGTTGTCTTGTAGGGCTTGTGAACCAACTAGATCATCTGAACTTGAACAATTATATCTGAAATTTCCTTTCTTTTCCATCAATAAGCTTCTCCCTCAAGCACTTCAAACTTGATCTTACACCTTGCCCTGAAAACTCGCCGCTGTTACTACCGGAGTCAACGGTAGCTATTGCTCCATTGGTTTCAATTCAAGCGTTGGTTTTAAACTAAGCTACAAGCTCAAGTCAACCATCACCTCCAATTGAAGTGATAAGAAAGGGTATTTTTAAAAAAAGTCCCAATAGATCCTACACCAAAGATCTGGGATCGCGCACAAGTCCCTTGGTTGAGGGGACTCATACGAGCCAGCGAGAGGACTTCGTTAAGTTTGCTCCGATTCAAGGCACTTCAAGTTAGCGGAGGCACGCACACCCGCAGATAGCGGGGTACGTGATGTGTGTGCGGGGGTACGCCGGCGCAACGCTTGTTGTGACCACTTCATTTTCAAAACCTTATACTGTAACTTAGACACATAATATTTTCTCAACCCACTTGGACAGACTTGGACGTTCCTTCACTCCTCATCCCATATCACTTGACCGCGTTGGCCTTACTGCATCAGTCAATCACGAGCCCAGCATGGTGAGTCGAGTCTTGCTGTCTTACAAATGCAGTCTGGAGCTCTATGACACTCAGCATTGACGTGTCTCGAAACAATCCGCAGGCAACACTACCCATTACCACATCCTCGAGCGAAGTGCGAGACGTGACGAAGCTTGAACGTATAGGCGCTCACTCACATATACGAGGACTTGGGCTGGACGATCGTCTCGAGCCCCGGCCAAATGCTCAAGGCATGGTCGGTCAAACTAAGGCGCGAAAGGCGGCGGGCGTGATATTGAAGATGGTCCAAGAAGGTAGGATTGCCGGGCGCGCGATTCTGATGGCAGGCCCCCCCAGCTCAGGAAAAACGGCGATCGCGATGGGTGCGTTCCTCTTTTTTTTTGTTTTTTGAAATCAAACGAGTCACACCGCGAGGAAGACGGGACAATTTTCACACTGAACTTATTCTGCTGGTGGCATTGACCTACCCTAGCCATGGCTCAGTCACTCGGATCCGATGTACCTTTTACCACGCTTTCAGCTTCTGAGATTTTTTCACTCGAGATGTCAAAAACAGAATCGCTTACCCAGGCCTTCAGGCGCTCTATCGGGGTGAGGATCAGAGAGGAGAGTGAGGTGATACAGGGAGAGGTGGTCGAAATTCAAGTCGACCGAAGCTTGACTGGCGTCAGTTCTTTGTTTGTCTCCTTTTGGCCATCCCATGTACACCATCCGGTTGGGCTCGATCCTGATCTAGCGCGTGCCCGATAACCTTCCAGGCTACTAAAACAGGCAAGCTGACCATGAAGACAAGCGACATGGAGACAATATACGATCTGGGGAACAAGATGATCGACGGCCTAAATAAGGAGAAGGTCATTGCGGGTGACGTGATCGTCATAGACAAATCAACAGGGAAGATCACAAAAATCGGACGAAGTTTTGCGCGTGCCCGTGATTATGATGCCATGGGTGCCGATGTCAGTCACAAATGATGTGGCACTCTTGCTGTTCAAAGATGAAAAGACGGGCTTACTTATCCGATTTGCATCATTTCATTTCAATGACGCACGGCAATCATCCCCTACAGACCAAGTTTGTGCAGTGCCCCGAGGGCGAACTACAAACTCGCAAGCAGGTTGTCCACACCGTCTCACTCCATGAGATCGATGTTATCAATTCGAGGACGCAAGGTTTCTTGGCACTCTTCAGTGGAGAAACTGGTGAAATCAAGCCCGAATTGCGGGATCAGATCAATGCAAAGGTGGGGGATTGGAGGGAGGAGGGCAAGGCTGAAATAGTGCCGGGGGTTCTATTCATCGATGAGGTTCGCTTCTTCTTCCAGCCAAACACTCTGCACTTACTAGCTGAAATACTGATCATCATCCGTATCTGTTGGCAGGTTCACATGCTCGATATCGAATGCTACTCGTTTCTCAATCGTGCACTTGAAACTGACCTTGCGCCTATTGTCATCATGGCTTCCAATCGAGGCTGGGCAAGAATTCGCGGTACAAAGTACAAAAGCCCCCATGGTGTGCCAATGGACCTGTTGGATCGTGCACTTATCATCAGCACGGCACCATATTCACCTGAAGAAGTCAAGCTGATTCTGTCTATTCGGTAAGTTTATGTGTCAGGTCTTCTGCGTTCGTATCTGCTTATCGCTTTGCTGATTTCGAGCGTTGATTTGCTTGTAGATGTGAAGAGGAAGAGGTGACTCTCACACCTACTGCACTCGATATCCTCACTCGGATAGCATCAGAAAGCTCCCTGAGGTAATTCAAACCCTATCCATTTGGGCCTTCTTTAGCTCAACACAAGTAAACACTAACATCATGGCTTTGGTCAAATCAGATACGGCATCCAGTTGATCACAACAGCATCAATCGTAGCCAAGCGTAGGAAATCTAAAGATGTGGATGTGGCCGACATCAAACGGGTTTATACCCTGTTTCTGGATGAGAAACGTAGCGTCTCCTATCTGCGCGACGCTGCAAACACTGGAGAATTTATTGGGGAGGATGGTCGGTTCGGCAACGGGCAGGTACCGAACGGGAACCATTCTGCACCTCAGGCACCACCTGATGCAATGGAAGTAGCCTAAAAATTCAAACGCGTTGTGCTATATCGCTCGTCTTATGGGCTTCTTGTTGTTTTCTGATCCTCTTGTGTACAACTTATTCGTAAAAAATTGGATGAGGTTTTCGACAGCCCAGATGATGACCTGATGTAAGAAATGTGTCCCAGTTCACCATGAGTACAGCAATACCCGTTTTTGGTGGCAAGAAAGTCATTATTTTTGGCCGATGAAAATTCTCACCTTGTCTGACCAAGCAGAACTGCTTCAGGTACATAGCGGTTTCCAGGCCCTAGAATCTGAATGATTGGGTTTGTTGAGGTGACTCAACCCTCGACATTGATCAACCTTTGCGAACCCCTTGCACCCTCCCTTCCCTCCCTTTTCCTCTTGGTGTGATCTGATGTGAGGGGTATGTGCTGTGCTGTTGGCTCTGGAGGTCATTCTTTTGGTCACTCTATCACTCTCTTTTTTCTACTTACTCCCCGCATTGTTTGAGGTGTTGAGAGAGCATAGCGGTCAAAGCTATAAAGTCGTTTGTATTGTAAAAACCTGCAGATCCTCAAAACATTTTCCCTCGTCGTCAAGACTGCATAGCAAAGCATATCACGCATTCTTTGTCTTACTACTTGTGATATCTTTCACAGGTTTACAAGATCAACTGAAATCCCTCCACCCCCCAACAACAAGAGCACTGTATTCTGATTTTTCTCCTTCCACTCTAGAAATTATGAAGATTCACATAACTCAGGATCAGTCCACCCGGCAGGACCCATTCACCTGGTCTGTTCCCCGGGCAGGATCTGTTCACCCGGCCTGACCACATGGTTGGGCCCGTTCACCTAGTCCGTTCACCTTGTAAGATGGCCTTCGTTCAATCCCGGTGTCATGAGTAGATGAGACATGTAAGGATGAGTCCCTGTTGTATGTTCTGTTTCCTCATCCACTTTATTTGTCTTCTCTCTGCATCGTACCTTTCAGGTACTTTCTTAGCTTCCCTTCTCGCTGTCCACGTAGCTTACGCAAACCTGTCCCTGCTCAAAGTCTCATAGCCTTTAGAGAAATTTGAGCAAACCCACGAAGTTTCAATGTTACTCCTTCACACAGCTTTCCTAGTGATAAACAAATGATACTGATCAGGATATCCCATTGACCCTGGATAAACCACACAAGGATTCATGTAATGATGTCATTCCACCATCACAGGGCCTCTGACAAATAGCAGGAGAGTTCTGTTGAGTCTCACAAACCCTGCTCTGCCTGCACACCTCAAGAAAATTCTCACCTGATCAATCCAGAAGGAAAAGACTCATCAGGTTTTGATTTGAGTTAATGAAAACACTACAAAACCAAAAATCTAAAAGGGAAACACAAGAAAAGAGCACTGAAAGAGCGGAGGAAAAGGAAAAGAAAGAAAAAGGACATGGATGAAAATGTGATGGCTCACCTGACAGACAGCAGGAGAGTTCCATTAAGTCACACAAACCCTGCTCTTCGTCCGCACCTCAAGAAAACTCTCACTTGATCAATCCAGAAAGAAAGGACTGATGAGGCAAAATTTTCTCTTGGTTCAGAGTGTGTCAGTATAAATTTTTGAGTGGTACAATAGGTTTTATACAGTGAGATAAACAAAGTTATATATGTCAAGTTTCTAAAAGGTGTGAAAGGGAAGTGAAACAGTTACATCCTCTCTAACAGCCTCATCTCTCTCTGAACCAGTACCTTCCTCTGTTCCAACCCATAAAAACACTCTTCCATCAATTATTCCATACTTTATACAAAGATATGCCTAATTTTCACTTTTTACCATTCTTAGACTACCTGTTTTAAGTTATAGAGCCTTCTGTGACCAACCCAGCTGATAGGTCCAAGGAGGTGAACTGTCAAGCATACTTGTATGAATTTTTTGTGCCACTGTAGCCCTCAGAAGCTTAAAAACCAACTGAGAAAGTCATATATGCCAATTTTTTTTGAGTGTATAATGCTATTTTTTTACTATTGCATAGAGGTTTATTTTTATTCTACATATAGACTTACTTCCATGAATTAATGAAAGTTTTTGGTTTTATGATTTAACACACTTTCCATCTTGGTACTAATAGGCTATCTTCACTATTTAAAATTTTTAATCTTTCTGTAGGCTTGTAAAACTGATTAAAAGAGATTTTAAGCTATTTTATAATGAATGATAATATATTGCTCTATAGTTGTGATAAGCTGTCTTCTTAGACCATTTTGGTGCACCACACAGCCCTTTGAGAAGCTGAACTGGGTGTTTGGGCCAGAGACAGTCTCTGGCATCTGTGACTTGAGCTAACTTATGCCATGTACAATCATCTGCATGTCCTAATGTGTGGTGCTGATGTATGTTTCCTGACAAGGAAATTGCCTTTGAAGAAATGTAATTAATTCCATGCATAGCCTGAGGTGCTCCACCAACAGTGTTTTCTCCCAGAAGAATTCAGACCAAGACAAGAAATTAGCTATCATTGAGGAGATAGATTGACTTCCCACCAGCTCTCTTGAGACCCAGACAAAATCTGTTGCCCAGGAAAATGACCATTTCTTCAGTTTTCTTTTTCTGTTCATTCCATCTGATGAGCCTGGATACCCCTTCATCAGCAACATATTTTCATCCCATGGAGACATGCAATGTGACATAGCATGCCCAGATGTGATACAATACACCAATATCTCAAGGTAGGGGCCTTGGAAATTGGTCTATAGCATTGCATGTAGGCATGCTATCACTGCCAAGATATTTGTATCGGATGGGCCTATCCGATGTTCTATCACCCCAAGATATGCGATGCAGTGTCAGTAGGATTAGGTGCGATGGAATTACTATCGGTATCTAATGCTCTGACACCATATTGCAGTGTAATTCAATCGCACCTAATCCTACTGACACTGCATCGCATATCTCGGGGTGATAGAACATCGGATAGGCCCATCCGATACAAATATCTTGGCAGTGTATATCACCTAGCATGCCCACAGGCAATGTGGATATGCTGGAAGTGCTTCTACAAAAATCCAAAGTAAAATACTGTGAGAAAGTGAGTCTAAGAATAAAGAGGATAGCCTGAGGTATCAGGTGTCAGCACAGTAAAGAGACTTGAATGGCAACATGCCAGAGATGCTAGCTGAGAGAAAAAGGTACCTGCAGACAGGGAAGTGATTGGAGAAGTAAAAAGAAGAGTGAAACAGCAAATATACTTTGGATGGAAATATTAAGGTTGAAGAACTAGATAGAGAAAAAGAGAGAGTAAGAGTAAGATGGTGCATTGTTACTCACAGAATCTTTCCAATGAGGAAAGAATCCACAAGTGAGAGAGTACCCAATCTTTTATACACAACTTGTAAGAGAAACCAGACACACAAGCAAGACACATTCATCTTATTCCAGACATGCTCTTGACACACTCAAGCCATATAGGTCTTATTCCCAGAAACACATGAGCAAGCATGGTGGCTTATCCCAGCTCAAGTTCATATGCTCATTCCCTTTTTCTCAAGCAAGAAAACTTATTCCCAGTGACTTCCCTTTTTATTTCTCTTCTATAATCTTGTTGTGGTTGTAAGTCTTGCAATGAATCTAGAAAATTTGACAATGCTAATGTAACACTACACTACTGTATCATTACCTGAAGGCCTTGACACTCAATATTATGACAAATGCAACTCATCAGCTTTCAGCCCTGAAGACTGCAAAAAACACCCATAGAATGAACCAAGACATGATTATATCTAGTAATTATGTGTAATAAGATGTAATACATACTTTATAACTATGGAACCATAGTATAACATATATATTATATATGTGATACAAGTGTAAAACATATGTAATATTAAAACACACCTCAGGCTCAGTATCAAGAGTCATAGGCATGATCTACTCATGATGGTAGCCAAATACTAAGCCCTGTAGTTGTGAAGCCCTACAGAGACTTCATGCTTTATAAGGATCACTACAAGCATATACAGTATCCACAACATATATATCATCACCCCCTTCTCCATTCCCTGGCTCAGTAGAGATCCTTGACTGATCTCTCCATGATCTTTCCCTTCTGCTGAGCTAGCTAGTATAATTGGTGTAATCACACCACCAAGAAAATTGCATCGCATAGAGGCATGCTATGTCACATAGCAGGCCAAGATGCGATGCAATAGGTCTATTTTCCAAGGTAGGGACCTTGAAAAATGGTCCATAGTATCACATGAAGACATGCTATGTTACATAGCAAGCTTCCATGCGATGAAAATATGTTGGCAGTGTCATTGTTGGGTTCTAGAAACAGCATGCTTCTTCAACACTGAGAGTCTCAAGTCCCTCACTGCCAAGATATTTGTATCGGATGGGCCTATCCGATGTTCTATCACCCCGAGATATGCGATGCAGTGTCAGTAGGATTAGGTGCGATGGAATTACACTGCAATATGGTGTCAGAGCATTAGATACCGATAGTAATTCCATCGCACCTAATCCTACTGACACTGCATCGCATATCTTGGGGTGATAGAACATCGGATAGGCCCATCCGATACAAATATCTTGGCAGTGCCTCTCCCAGCATAGGGCCCTAATCTCAGCCCTTACAGTAGTAGTATGGGCTGAAACCACAAGTCAGCCCATTTCCTAACAGTGAAGAGGAGGCAAGCAGAAGGGTAAAAAAACCCCTATTTCCTGCCCAAGAGTCATTCCCTCTCCTCACCTTTTACTACACACAAGAACAGGATCACTTGTAAATAGGTTTCTGTTCAATAGTGCCAAGTTCCACAGTTGTAAGTGAAAAAGAAAGGTGACCCATGACTTTGATAAGGTATTACAGTGAGATTAAAAAACTTTTCAAATGTCACATTTCAATGAGGTGTGAAAGGGAAGTGAAACAAAACCATTAGACTCCTAAAAATAGTGACATTTTACCATCTCTACACATGTATAGTAATTAAAAAGGATAGGTGTAATACATAGTGTAACATATGTATTACATGTGTAATAAGTAATGTACACATGTAGAAACTTAGTGTAACATATGTATTACATGTGTAATAAGTAATGTACACATGTAGAAACTTAGTGTAACATATGTACTACATATGTAATAAGTAGTGTGAAAATTGAAGCACATCTCAGGATCAGTCTCAAGAGTCATAAGCATAGTATACTTATGACAGGAGCCAACTAGCAGGCTCTGTCATTAAAGTAACCAACTACAGACTGGTCTATGTGGCCCTGTAGTAGCATGAGCTGAGACCACAAGTCAGCCCATATTCTAAAATTAAGGAAGAGGTAACCTGAAAGATATATAAACCCCCTCTCTACTGCTTAGGAGTTGTCCCCTCCCCTAGCCTTGACCAACCACCTAAATAACACAATAAGCACAACATTGAGGATTCTTGTAATTAAGAACTCTGCTCAATAAGTGCATAGTGTTAGAGGTGTGAAGTAGTAGAGGTTCCAAAAAGGTTGGTGACCTTAACTTGAAGATTCCTTGCTCATCAGGACAACAAGGGCTAGAGTTGAAACACTCAAGTCATAAAGTGCCTTTGGCTTGTACCATAGAGAGAGTTGAGCCATTAGAAGGATAGATATAGGCCTATCCTTGAGAAGCTCCTACATTAGTGTCCTAGAAAGACTCAGGGGGAGTCTAAACCCTCTGTGTAGAGGTCAACTAGCTGATGTCAATACTTGGGAATTCCAAGTATTGCTTGCTAGACTGTTGTTAGGGTTCCAGATACCCTACCACACCAATATTCCTGCCAGGAGGGTATTAAGCTTGTAGTAGTTTGTTTCACTTTCCTTTCACACCCATCCTGAAAAAATGAAATTTGAAAATCTTGTTAATCTCATTGTATTAAACCTAGTGTACCACTCATGTTTCATACCAACAGACAATCCATGCCACAAGAGAAGTTTCCCTCATCAGTCTTCTTCTCTTGATTGATCAAGTGAGAGTTCTCTTGTGGTGTGGAAGCAGAATAGAGTCTTGTGTGCTCAACTCAACTCTCCTGCAATCTGTCAGGTTAGAGCCCAGCTCTATCAGCTCTAATAAGCACTCAAACACAATCAAGTTTTGACTCCCACCAAGTATTTGGATATAAGGTATGAGCAATCTCTCCACTCCTTCCCTGCTAAGGTGTGGGCACTAAACTAAAGAAAGGAAAAGAGAAGAAATGATATAGAGAAAACAGTGAGGTTTGAACTGTGGATGAAATGAAAAATTGACAACTCTTTACCTGAAGTTGGCATGGTAAGAAACAAGATGAGGGAAGAATAAGTGAGCTATAGTGCTCATGATCTGTCTAGAAAAAGATAGCTAGTTTGGAGGAGAACATGAGTTATAATGAGGGGAACTTGATTTCTCAGGGAGAATAAGGGATAAGTTTATTGATGAGAAAGGTTGGGGAAGTACTCACAATTCTTTCCACAGATGAGAAAAGAATCATGGAAGTACAGGGTAGGGGGTATCTATAGGGCTATTTGCATCCCTGTATTCTGGGGGTTATGTTGACAGTATTCAGTGGCGAAACAAATTACTGTCTTCCCTGTATTTTGGGGTTATCTTGATAGTATTTGGTAGTGAGACATGGATGGCTTCATGGCCACATGATGTCTTATTTTGTCAATTGTATATCAACAATATCTGGGGGGTTGGTCAGGGTGGGTAATGTGCAGAGACACAATCTAAATAGTAAAAGGTCAGAAGAGCAGTGGTTTTTTTTGAGAGCCTTCTGGCCTGCTGATAGGGTACTTTAAGGTTATAAGATTGGGTGCAGAAAATTCTTCTCATCTTGAAGACCTCTCCATCTATTTATAGATGTGAAGAGAGTTTCTTCATGACCAGCTGTTTCTTTCTCAGTGTAGCTCATTGAGGAAAAAGGGGGTTGGTCAGGTGGTTGTAATGACCTCATAAAAAAGGGTCTACTGGTGGTTACTAAACATCTTACTAATTCTTTGTTTAATACAGGTAGGGTCTTGCCTGATAATTTTCTGGACTGGCTTCTTTCATGTAGAATTTATTGAAAGTTCTTTTGGGTTTCTTGGAAACCTGCCATATGCAAGTATGTTATTCCAGCTAATCTCTTGTTTGAAATTTGCTGAGGCAATTCTCAAACAAGGGTTTTGTCAGTATCCAATCAACTCCTTCTCAGTGAGCAAAATGTTTCAGCCCATCCAGAAGAAGCCATCAATAGCCCCAAACTTGAACTATAGTAGACTGGTGTGTAAGCCAGTGTATGATACAACCATGACATGTGGAAACATCAACCACAGTGAAAGAACATCATTATTTCTTATATATGTATCTGCTTAACCCAACAAGCCTTCACTTTCATTTTCCTCATCTTTGGAAAGAGAAAGTAAGTCATCCAAATCCTACTCACACAGACTGATAGTACGGTTCTGAATCTTTTGCATTATTCTTCTTAGTCTATATTGTTCTTGTTTTCTCCTTAGATCATGCACTTAGCTCACAGAGCATCACTTCCCTTGCCTCTCTCTTTATCTTTCTGACATGTACCAGGTCAGAGAAACATCTTGTAGGCAGGAGGTGACCATCATACTTACATAACCCTCACATATATACCAGACACATACCAGGTGTTCTCAAGCAGCTAGACATTTTCAGGTTTCTGTTTGATATTTCCAAACGAAGAAAAGGTTCATGCCTTTTGAGCTTTGGACTCTAAGCTCATAATGTGTGTATTATATTAGAAAAGAGGATTTATGTCTTTTGAGCTTTAGACTCTAAGCTTGTAAGACTTGAAATGGGAAATGACATCAGGCTATGTGCATGACATGAATGACATATTTGTTTCCTAAGCCTGCTTACTCATTTTCGCTGTGCTGTTGACCATTGAATCACCACCAAGAAAATTGCATTGCATAGAGGTATGCTATGTCACATAGCAGGCCAAGATGCGATGCAATAGGTCTATTTTCCAAGGTAGGGACCTTGAAAAATGGTCCATAGTATCACATGAAGACATGCTATGTTACATAGCAAACTTCTATGCGATGAAAATATTTTGGCAGTGAATGTTGTATGAGATTGTGTACTATTTGGTTCACTATATAAAGAGTTGTCTTCATCAAAGTCTGTTTCTCTTTTTCTTCTTCTTCACTGAATTGCTCAACCTCTCATCCTTTGTTAGGGTTCTCTAAGTCTTCTTCAGTCATCTTTGTGTACCTTGTTCTAACAAGGTCATTTACATGAAACTTCCTTAGAATGACTCCCCTACTAAGCTCAATCTTCAATTGTAAGGTGTGTATTATTGTATTTAGAAAAGAGGGTTCATGTCCTTTGAGCTTTAGACTCTAAGCTCGTAAGGTGTGTATATTATTTTTATGTATTTACATATAAGAATAAAGCACAATATTTACATATGAAAATAATATATTAAAAAGATTGAAGGCCTTCTGGTTCTTACTGACAGGTAAGATCTCGAGGGCTGAGAAAATTGTCCCGGAATTTAGATGAGTCTGGAAGATCTCGAAGATCATGCTGATGACAGACCACCGGTGTGACGGACAATATACACACCAACAATTAAATTGACTTCATTTGTTTCTCTGATCTTTGGCTAACCAAGAGTCAAACAAAGATTTTTGACAGCAGTTCACTGTGACTGCCCTGCACTTCCCTGTGCATGATCACAACGCAGGGGATCAAAGTATTTGTTTCGCTGGGGCTCAGGACAGGGAAGTTGGGTAGGTATTCTTTTTTCTTTCAAGCATAGCGGAGTTTTGCACACTCTGGGCTGTTCGGGATGGCGGCGTGGGCGTTGCTCCCGCAACAGTTGAAATCCTAGAAACAAATTATTAATTGATTGATCTTCTGGATCGATAAAGCCGCCTCTCCGCCAAAACTTTCCTCACATCGATCTCAGTCGAATGTTTTAGTAGATCATCCACATCATCCACCTTCGACTTCGCGCTGATCTGACCTTCTACTACTATATTTTCTCGGGATCGTATTAAAACTGGGTGCAGGTCGTCCCAATTTTGAGCCGGTGTTTTCGGTTGAGGTGATGAATCTGATGAATCGAGGTGGGAGGAAGAAGGTCCGGAAAACGATAGCTGTCCTAAAGGAACTGGTTCGTCACTCGCGCATGAACCACAGATAGTATACATGCTCATGTCTGAGTAGGCCGCGAGTGAACCTCGTTGACCAAGACTACCCAACGTAATCGACCTTCGACACTAAAAGGTTAGCGTTCAATCAGGTTTAGTAACTCTTTTTACTATGTGCGTCTAGGTATAAACACTAGACAGGGATAATGATGTGAGAACATACTTGATGTGGTTGGGTAAGGACCGGCTCCAACTCAAACTTTGTCACCCTGGTTGTACCATCCCAAAGGCCTTTACGCATATCTGGAAAATTGGTGATCGCTGGCTCCGCGATATCTCTACGCACTCTAGGTGCAAGATCGTACATTGTTGGTGGCGGAGGTGGCCATTGGGGCCAATCAGGTCGAAAATTCTTGTTGTGTTCAGTCTTATCGACGTCTCTCTGAATGTGGTAGTTGGTAATGACCGAAAAAGTTACCAAAGACATGAGAAATCGGATTTCGTCTTTGAATGTACTTATGAACTTTGATTTCTATGAAAAGATTAAACCTCACAACACCTCTTTTGCTCCAATTTGGCTTTCGGAATATACTTCTGATGAGCTCCTTCAACTTTCGATGGAAAGCGAAGACCATTCTTGTCACATTTGCATAGCCCATCGATGAGAGAATCTCAAGAAGGGAAAATTTCACTCTCGAATCTATGCTCGTAATTGAAATGCTTATGACTTCGACTTTCTTCCGTGTGCAAGGAGTTTGAGGTTGGATTGGATCGAATTGTGGTGAACGTCGGCCCACAAGTATTGATAAGATACTAAAGTACGGATATTTTAAGGTGCACCTATTTTAACGAAAGAATTTCAATTATTATTTTTTTGGATGGACAGACGACGAGAGAATAGAAGAACAGCATAAGCAAACTAAGAATTTCAGTTGGATTCAGCGAAATCCAATATTTTAAATCTGGCGATTAGCAAAAAGGTGAAGCCAATACCTACGTGTTCAGGTGTCTGTTGTTTCAGGCACGAAATGCGCCTTTTGCCTGGGTTACTTACTAGTCAGTTTCCACGAGAGGAATCAACTTGCGAGTGGTTATGCGAGTGGTCAGGTTGTTCAGGGGTTGAGATTGGTCGTCTTACGTCCATGTGTCTGTACTTTGTATGAGCCCTCGAGAGCATCGACAAAAAAAGATCTTCTGAGACAGACCTTTGAAGATACCGCTTGAGTTTTTTCAGGAAAGTGTGTTGGGGGCGTGTGAAAGTCAAGAGTTTGATCACCCAGCGCACTAGATGTTGATTGACCGAAAGGCGAGCGAATCGGAAGACTTCAAGCTCCAGTTTAGCCTTCGACCGCTTCAACAAACAGGCTCAGAATTGTCTCGCGCGTGGTATGTAGACGGAAGGGTGTCTGAGGTTCTAAAGCACATCCACCGGCTTGGAAAGATGCTTGAATATAAAATACGCGCTTCAAACCTCGGAGCACTTGGGTTGGGAAATCTTGCCGGTGACTAAACTTTACCGAGCGAATGACGTTCAGATGAAGTTGTCTTACGGACGAGTCAGTTCAGACACCTTTACACTTGATCATGTAAATTGTGGAAATAAGTTTATGATTGGAGATAAGCAGGCACTGTTTGTATGAACTGGAATTTGGGCGCAGAGCCAGTCTTGCCATCCCCTGGGTCGATGATTAATTTTTTGGCTTGCTTTACAGTATCCTTCAGTTGGAGAATCTTTGTTCATTAGCTTTCGCCAGAAGCGCAACATTCACTCAATTTGAATCCAGGGAATGTGAGCCAGGAATCCAATCATCCCACGTAGGTATCAAGGTCTGAATTCTTCGCCCACCATCTCATTTTCTCATTCTATCGCATCTCACCATCAGAAACCTCTGATACAGTACTTTCGATAAATCTTGTCACCGGCTCTTCACTGATACTCCACGCGCGGCCAGCCAATCTCAGTGAAGAGCCGGCGACAACATTTTTCGAAACTACTGAACTGTAGATTTGACAAATGTTGTCACCGGCTTTCACTGATGGTCCGCGCGTGGCCAGCCAATCTCAGTGAAGCGCCAGTGACAACATTTGTTGAATATACAGTACATCATCTCACAGGATTTATTGCTGAGCTTCGGGGTTTGCTGGTTCAACATCAGTGCATACAGGCTCCACTTTAAACTTTAGACAAAAAGTGTGGCTCAAGTGATCCATGACAACGTCCAAAGGTGGCGCAGGACTATCGTAGAAAAATGGCTACGTGGTCCAGACCCTTAGAACGACAAATATCAAGTTGGTCCTCATAATTTGCGGGAAGAGGGGAAGGGGGGGGAAGCCGAAGACCAATACATACATCACTGGCCGGGGTTCTTAGCCCACCTCGCAATGACGTTCGGGTGCTCATTGAATGGGCATTCGGCTGAACCGCACCATGTAGCCCGTTATCTCCGGTGATGCCTACCTCGTCCCGCTCACATGTGATACTATAACCATAGCCTCATGTTAAGAATGCGAGGTTTGAACGTGAGGCACGACCTCGTTGAGTTCACAGTTGTAAGATTTTAAGGACTTCGAGTCTCAAGGGATAGTGTGGACCTGGGGTATCAGGTACGTAGTAAGTATCTCGAAGTACAGATATGGCTATGTAGCCTATAGATGCTGGTGAGAGTGACAGACCTGGCTCACAAGGCACAGGGATCAGAGGTAGAAGGAAAAAGATCGAGTAACGTAAAAGAGAAAAATTTTCTAAAGAAAGCATAGACATTAGAGACTTCTTGATAATATTTTGTACTCAGGCGATATAAAAAGGAAGGACTCACAGATTCTATTCCGATGAGGAACAGAATCTGTCAGTCCCCAGATTTACGCGGTATTTAAGTAAAAGAAAAATTATTCGCAAGTCACACCCGACTTATTCCAAAACATACAGTGAAACATTTTTCAGTCCTCAAGCTATATATATATCGCTTATTCCCACAGTCAAAACAAACATACTAAACACGCAAGCCATATGGCTTATTCCAGACGTACCACAGAATCCTTGATGTTCACTCTTGTTTCAAGTTAATGTTACTTGTCTCACTCTCTATAATGCTCTGGTCAAACAAGACCAGCATTTCCTGACGCGTTCTAGATTTTCCTTCATATCCTGAAGGTCTTGACACTAATATTTCCTGACAACAGTGTGTGTTCTCGTGAGACCGTCGTTGGCCTGTCCCTTGTGTCGATGACCTCAATACTGAGTTCAGACATGGTGGATCAGAACAGAGCGAGCATGCGTCTGGATGCCTTGTCAATCCTGGTACAGGCAAACAGCGCGGCAATGTTTCCTAGCCCAAGCAGAGACTTGGGCTCAAAGCATCTCAATACGCAGAGACCCTCAAAGAGCCCTTGAGGATGATCAGTATTACTCATGAAACAGAATGTGGGAGTCATACAATTGTAACCAAGGTTGGTCAACCAATGCCGGAGAGTGTACGAAAAGCTACCAAAAGACCTTGACCTTTAACACAGTAGACAAGTGGTCCACTGCATCTGTTTCCTCTCGCTTCCAAACAGACAGTGCATTAGTGCAAGCTGTCCGAATGTCTGTCCCAGACAGGCACATAAGTCAGTTTGACAGCTCTGACAGCCAGCATGATTTAACTGTTGGTGTCCACGGTTTTCTATGAGCCACAACTTATCTACTGATCATTGTACCGTCACCTTTTGTGAACGACCGACCTCGCCTTTATTCTTAACAATGGCAAACAACCCTTCTGCCAGAAATGACAAGTGTCAGTGAAATGGTGATCAAGCCGCTCTAATCTTTACAATAGAATGACTGACTTGTGAACTGTTGACAACCAGATTTTCGCCTCAAGACCATGGGCCGACACGCGTGGCTAAACTGGTGTACCTTGTGCGGACAACAACCAATGAAGAACTACAAAAAGCATCAAGGATACTCAAGTCATACCAACTGGGTGGCTTTGCATCAGGGAAAGCAGTCAGTAACCACGCAGGGTACAAACGCTGCGGGCGGTCTCGAGGGCCTTCTGGTCGATCCGGAAAAGTCTGACAATTGGGGCTTTGAGGGGAGTGGCAACGAGCTTGATTCTACCCCCAATCAGCCCCTATTTGATGAGATGGATGGTTGGAACAAGAGTCAAGACAATGATAGCAACTTGGTGATCAACTTGGGGTGGCTATTACAGCTCTTAACCACCTGCAAGGGTACTATCACAAACAGCGAACAATTCAATGTCCCAAGTTGAATTGTGAGAATTGACATGGGCCAAGTCTTGAGGGCCCCGAATTTTTTTTTGTGAATTAATTTTAGATCTTTTTTTTACAGCCGATAAAGCATGTGTTGAACATTTTTTTTTGAGAAATGTGTCATCTGAAGTAGGTTTCGATAAATTTAATCCTGAATGGTGAAAACTCTGATCATCTGACCTGTAAGACAAAGACCGGATGGCTCTTCGATAGCCGGATGCCAGTCCAACTGCGGGTGAGCCATCCTCTCGTTTCTCTCTCCTTCCTCTCGTTTCTCTCTTCGTCCTCTCATTGTTCCTTCTCTTTTTCTTTCCTCACCCTACCTCTCCGCCATCTTTCCAGTCATCACTTGATAATGATCAAACCAAAGTACAGCCATGACATCAAAGTGATTGCAGTCTGGTGGCTGCTTGCTGGCAAAAGTCATGAAGAAATCAATGAGCTTTTTGGCGTTGATGATGAACTCATCTCATTCTCTTCACTATGTAGATGGCTAAATCTCTCCCTAGAAACCCATGATGTTGTCATTAATGTTAAACTATACCTACATTGAGGGATTGAAAAGAACTTGAATGATCACCAGCGTGATTTTGTTTTGGACACCCTCAAGAATGATCTGACACTGTATCTAGACAAACTTGCGGCTGCTCTTTTGGAAGGATATGGTTTGGTCATTTCCATCACAACCCTTGCAACCAAGTTGAATTACCACATAAAGTGGACCAGAAAACAAGTACAAACAACTCATCTGAATCAGGACCCAGCTGCACAAGCAGAGTACCTGATTGCAGTAGCAGGGCTCAAGCATGATCAATTGGTCTTTGTAGATAAATCTAATGTCAGCTTGTCTTCATGTGTTGTATCTCACACCAGGAAGCTAACTCACCTATAATCTTTTGTAGATGAGAGTGCAATTGCTTGGAAAAGGTTGTATAGGGATATGGGTCAAGCTCTAGTTGGGCAGTGACAGTGAATTTGGATTGAGTCACCAACAGCAGCCAATACGGTGTAGACCTAGAAATTTCAATTAGTGACTTAGTGGCACCATGGGTTCAAGAGGGAGGGATAAAATGACCAGATTTTGAGGAATTTTAAGAGCATGATTTAGTAAGTTGTTTCATTTTATTCATGAATCATTTATTGTACAAAATATTGACATCAGGAATAACACAGCTACCCATGATGAATCCTTGGCCACATTCTAATAGTGTAGTTGTGATGGACAATGCACCAATCCATCACAATGGTCATATCAAGGATTTATGTGGAGCCAGGGGGGTTAAAATTCTTTATCTGTCTACTTACAGTCCTGACTTTAATCCCATTGAAAAAGGTTTTTCAATTCTAAAGTCAAGATTGAGGTGAAACCAATTTCTTGAGTCTGAAATGATGCCTGAACAAGAAATGGGCCTTATATTTCAAGCTGTCAATCATGTTTTCATTGAAGATTTAATGAAATCTTTATTTGAAGGTGCTGGATATTATTGGTAATGTAATACAAGTCAAAGTAGGAATTAAAGTTCTTTTAATTGCAGATTAGTGACCTCTTTAAAGGTTAAGCTATCTATTTACTTTCATAAATGCAAAAAGAGCCCCCAGTTTTATTATCCAAGACTCTTTGTAGAAAAAAAAAATGTTTGGCATAAAAGGAATATATGAAATCCCACATCCAAATTTTCACTTGTCTTCAATAAAAATTTATAATGTTTTTATCACATTGAAAAATTCTGTGAACAGAATAAAATTAGGGTGGTCTAATGTTCATCAAGCAGTCGAAATCATTTTTTCTCTCCTTGGGTCTCACTCAGAAGAACATATACAATCAACTTTATTTTAATTTCAACTGGTTCAAAACACAAGCCTGATTGATAGGCCATAACACAGAAAAAAAAAAAAAATACAAAGATACTTTGAACAAGACCTGATTCAAAAAATCAAGAGAAATTGAGACATAACATGTTTAGGAGATTAGCTATATCAAGATGTTAGACCAATAAGATGTAAAATAATAGTATATATTCTTCATACAATTACAAACCGATTCTAAAAAAAAAAAAAAAAAAAAAAAAAAAAAAAAAAAAAAAAGGAAGAAAAAAAATCACATTTTCATTGCATGGTAAAGTTGAGCTTGAAAGATCAAATTTTGGGCCATTTTAGGCTCAATATCTAACAATGATAGATCAGCCCAGAGGAAGTTGGTCCAAGAAGTGAATATGGCATCAAGAAGGACCTTGCAAATATCCTGATCATTATGATTGATCCCAGCATCAGTAATGAAAGTGTTGAAAGAATAAGCCTTAAAATTGACCACTTTAATATCTAAAGAGGATTTGCTGGAATCAGATTTGGTATCTGCATCTAAAAAGTAAACAAAACCAGTGAGTAATAAAAAAAATGCTCCTTGCATCAGCTCTGAACCCACCAAAAAAAAAAAAAACCTTCATTTATGAATCCTCCAAAGACTGGAGAATTCCTAGGAGAGACTGGCTTGAGTTGCAGTTGAGGAGTGCTTGAAGTTTCCATGAATTGGCTACTTACACCCTGGACATTTGGTCCAATGAAATTTTCTTTGGGCTTTTCATTATCTTGAATGAGACCCTTCTCAATTTCCAAATGAAAAGATTCATTGTTTGGTGGTGTTGATAACATGGCAAAGCCATTGAACTGTTATGAATCATACAAACAATCAGCTTCATCAGAGACACTGCCAAGATATTTGTATCGGATGGGCCTATCCGATGTTCTATCACCCCGAGATATGCGATGCAGTGTCAGTAGGATTAGGTGCGATGGAATTACACTGTGATATGGTGTCGGAGCATTAGATACCAATAGTAATTCCATCGCACCTAATCCTACTGACACTGCATCGCATATCTTGGGGTGATAGAACATCGGATAGGCCCATCCGATACAAATATCTTGGCAGTGAGACTAGCTTAAACAAAGTGAAATCTACTTACACAGGCCTCAGCCCAGATCAAAGCTCAGTGACTCACCTTGAACATACAATGTGAATTAAGAGGGTGGGCATGATCATTCCATCACCCAAGTGTCCAGGATTCTCACTTAATTATTTCTTGATTCTCATGACAAGGACATGCACCTGGGTTGCATGAATTGCTTCCTGAAGAACCTTTCAGAATTTCCTCGATCAGAATCTTAAAGTTAAAATGACTTACTTGATTTTCTTTGGAACTGACCACAGGTCTTCTTGAAACCTAAGAAGATGCCACATTAGCTCCAAAACAATGAACCTAATTTTGATTGATCATCAGCAAGACAACACAAAACTGATAGTTTGAAATGTATGTAAAACACTTACACTTTGCATCCTGGCAATGTCCCAAGCTGGAGCCTCATTTGTGATTGAAATAGAACCTTGATTCAATTTCAATTGTAAAAGTGCATTGCTGAAGCTTTGAATCTGGCCCAATTTCAAATTCTCAAGTTGAAAAGAATCCCTCCCTACTTTATCTGTCCAGGTCAAACCTGCTGCAAATTCACTGTTAACTAGATAGTCCCTGGTGTCCTTGTGGTACTGATCTAAAGTTGTAGCAACTATCTGTTTGAACTGGGCCTTAATTAAGCCAACAATGCACTGTTGAAAAAATTTTACATTGGCCTTTGACTTGACAAAGGACACCCATTCACCTGGAGCATTGTTTGGCTTGACAGGTTTTTTGACTTTGATTATCTGTACTTTACTAGGCCCTGCAATGTGGTCAGCATCATACACTTTGAACATAACTGTGACTTTGACAGTATTATGGAAATTGTAGTGGTCACAGTTTTGTGTGTGTAGATTTTCATAGAAATAATAATATTAATCATTACATATAAATTGGTATTGGTAGAGGTGGAATGCATGTAAGAGGGGTTTTAAAGGTGGAAAAGTGTTACAATTATTGATAAAAGGTGGAAAAAGGGAGTTTTAAGGTAAAAGGGACTTCTATGGTGGCATTACTCCTTTCCCAGAACATTAATAGAATGTTATACATGGTCACAAACATACTTGTTCCTCAATAAAGGTCTTGTATTACCATGAAAATTATTAAAAATCCATTATTTTGAGTTTACAGGTTTTATATCTCAGTCAATATTGGGTTTAACCTAGTAGTACAAAAATGGAAAGTACACGAAATCACATTACAAACGATTTTCATTAATTAATAAAAGAAGGTTTATGAGTAAAATAAAAAGAAACCCTTATACAATAAGAAAAATAGCATTACAATACTCAAAATTATTGGTGTATAAGACTTATTCAATCAATTTTCAATTTTATGAAGACTACAGTAGCTCAAAATATTTGTAGAAGCTTGTTATACAACTTCCATCATTAGACGTATCAGCTGGATTGGTGACAGTAAAAGCTACAGTACAGTAGAGGTAGTCTAATAGCATTAAAATGTCGAAATAGGTGTATTTTTTTTGTAAGGGTATGGAATAAATGTTGAGGTAGTGGTGTTATGGGTTGAGAAAGATGGGAAGTATTGGTTTAGAGAGAGGAGAGGTGTGCATGATGGGTTATGATGTCATTTGAGGGGTATTGAAGGATTTTTGTGTGGTTTATCCAGGGTAAAGACAAGCACTGCCAATATATTTTCATCACATGGAAGCTTGCTATGTAAGATAGCATGTCTTCATGTGATACTATGGACCATTTTTCAAGGTCCCTACCTTGGAAAATAGACCTATTGCATCGCATCTTGGCCTGCTATGTGACATAGCCTGCCTCTATGTGATGCAATTTTCTTGGCAGTGAAGAATTACACAACTGCAAATAGTTATCATTAGGGAAACTATGTGAAGGAGTTACATTGAGGCAATTATGTGCTAATGTTGGTTGTAGAAAGGAAAGAGACGAATCAGAAAATAGGGGTCTCAAAGTTGGTTCGTAAAATCTAGAGAAGGTATGTTATTTTGAAGCCAAGGTGCTATTTTTACAAAATTTAGGTGGATCAAGGACTAATCAAGAGGAAAGGTACTACTGAAAGTAGCCTAAAAATTTAATGTGCATCAGATGAGGAAGCTTTATTTGTTATTTGGGGTTTTAGTGCATTTTTGTAGCTTGTGAGTGTGTTTGTTGTATGTGCTGAATGAGGAATACACAGCCAAGAAAATTGCATTGCATAGAGGCATGCTATGTCACATAGCAGGCCAAGATGTGATGCAATAGGTCTATTTTCCAAGGTAGGGACCTTGAAAAATGGTCCATTGTATCACATGAAGACATGCTATGTTACATAGCAAGCTTCCATGCGATGAAAATATGTTGGCAGTGATAGGTGGATTTTTGTGGATTTTCTTTTCATTTGAAGATGTGCTGTGGAGTCAATTACTTGTAAAGAGGGATGGACACTAGTTTTTTTTATGTTTTCTGGCTCTCAGGCTCATGGCTGAGCCTAGTTGTGTGCTCTTTGGTTGTAGGAGGATTGTGTATAAGAAGGAAGGAGGGATTTCAAGTTTTTTCCACATCGAAGTCCTTGATTATTGTTAGTGAACCCCTTATAAGTGTTAAAGACTCACTAAGTATTCATAATTAGATCCCTTCTCAGTGCTTTAAAGACTGTAGTGCTTTGTGGAAATATAAGAAAATGTTATTGTTTGTGTTGTGTGATCTTATAAGTATCTTTTGACTTTATTTGTTGTGATTTTTGGTATTACAAGTAGAATCTTTGAATGGATTAGATCCCCAGTTCTTAAAGGCTCTTGTAGAGTTTGTTGTATTCATTGTTTTCATGGTTATCAATCACCACTTCATCTCTTAGCCAGGGTAAGACCTGTATAGCATATGTTGAAGCATAATTCCACCCCTTAGAGCAGCATTTCCCTTTATCTTTGCATTGTTGAATCAAAGTTCCTGCTCAAGCTCTGCCCACCAAATTGGGTGTTCCACAATGGCGAGGCCCAGGCTTGTATGGTAAAAAACTATTGAGGCCAAGAATTAAGGAATTAGGACCTGTTTGTTCTTCCTGAGGCTCTACATGCGCTGCAAACCAAAGCATAAGTGACATAGCCATCAATATTTGTCTGAGTCATTTGTGGATGTTATGACAGTTCTGAAGCTTGACTTACTTGAGTTGATCCAACCATCATTGTGAGTGGTTGTGTTGAGCTGGGGTTGAGCTGCTGGGATGATTGGTTCCAGAACACTAGCCAAAGTGAGAAATGTTGATGAAGCAGTGGAAAGGGTGGTGCTGCCATGTCAAGGAGGCTTGGGTCAATGAGAACATGGGATCATTTGGACATTTTGATAAAGGATAGCTAGAAAATTAAAAATCAGAGAAAAAAAAATTAGTAAAAAGAAAACAAAATGAGGCTTTTTGAATCAAACCAATAAACTTGATATGGACTTGTTTTAAAAAGATAGTTGCTTCTGTTTGCTGGAATATTCTGACAGGAGGTTCTATGTGAATAAAGAAATGAAACAAAAAAGGGATCAATGAAGATGAGTAAAAGCAAAGTAGCCAGAGGAAAGAAGAGTACAGTTAGCCAATACTGTGATCAAATAAAATTGGAAGAAATCAAATGCTCACTCACCTTTGGATTGAATCCTAACAACTATTGACCTTCTGACCTCCTCAATATCTTGGCCATTGAATGCTGATCAAAGAGACATGACTGGCTTGATTTGTTCAAAAGAGCTGTGAAGTAGCCATAATTGATGCTGATTGTCCTTTCAAAAAGAGGAGGGTGGTGTAGATGGATCTGAGATGATAAACTTGGAGGATGAGTTTACCTGGTCCTCCAGACCTACTGATTGGGGGGTTTAGGATAACTCTGAGTTTCTTCCTTACCCTAACCCCAATGACATATTTCTCAAAAAAATGTTCAACAAATTCTTTATTGGCTGTAACTGTTACACTATATGTAACATATGGAGACAGTCTGTGGGACTGCTGTGCAGTCCTCAGGGCTGACAGGCAAGGGTCTGCATTTGGGATTTCAGCTGGTGGGTGTCTTTTGCGCCGATGTTAGCAGGATGATGTCGTCTACAAATCCCAGAGATTCGGCATCTTTTACTTTGCGGATGGGAGTGAGCACGATGGAATGGCGTCTAACCTTCCATCCGCTCGCGTTGCTTGATATCTTACTGCTGTGCCGCAGTCGTGTCCCGGGTCGACCGGCCTCGGTCCACTACACAATGGACCACCTTGCACAACTACACAGGCTTTGCTTGTACATACAAAAACAGTCTATATACTGAACCAGAGGAAATGTCCAGTGCCTGCGCTGGATTCGTCCTTCGTACTCGTCCTCGCCCACACTCCACGCGTTTGTGAGCAAAAACCTGATTTTGAGTCAATAACTGTTGAGATATGAATTCATACATATGTAGACGCATACCAGATAAAATAGTGTTGTAGTTTGTATCTCTATATTGTGTAGACTGCTTGTTCTTTTATAGAGTAGTGAAATATGACGTCAGAGGTTTTTCTTCTTCATCTTTTTTCTCTGCTTGTTCATCTCGACAACTTGTTACCTGGCAGCTATACCTGAAGCTGACTTTGATGTAACATTTATTTGTGGTTCATTAATAACTTGTAGTCTGAGCGTACAATATTTGAGAAGCTCGGGTAAGTGGAATCAATCCCGGTGAATCTCCACAACTGATCGTGGACAGTAGGTATATTTTTCATTTCTGGTCACGATAGGCGCACAATTGGCCGACAATGAGCATCGTAGACCAAACTGTCACCCTCAAATCCTTCGGTGAACCACAGGTTGCCATTCCTTAGATAAATTAAAGTAATCTCTCAATAAAAGTGGGTTAGTTTGAGTAACTGCATACAACGCCAGTCACAATTTTGAGACCCAAACCGACCTACGTAGTCACAACGTGTTAACAGTGGACTACTTGATGGTTGATCATGTCATCTCCTACTACATAAGGCATCTAAAAATTATACAAAGGTAACAAATCTGTAATTTTCACTGCTTGGCGGCACAATGGGCACTCAGCCTTTGATTCACGTTTGCATTCGAATGATTCAAAGGAATGCATTCTTCAGTCAGGCAAGCGCTAGGATCTTCAATTGGTATATCTGTACAGCAAGAAATCGAGTCATTGAAACGCACCTTTTCTCTTACCCAACCCACTACACATCTCCAACAGAATACGTGACCGCATTCCAGACTACTCTGATCTATCCTAGGCCCTAGACAAAGTGTACATCGGCGCGCGTTAGACTCATCGCTTACTGGATCGCTTTCGACGCCTTCCACAAACACGCCCTGCAAGCTTGAAGAATTGTGCGCGTCATCGAGACGCTCGCTATCATCTTCAGGTTCGAACAAAATTTCGTCGATTGGTGTGTCATCAACAGTTGGGGGTCGGTCGGATGCCATTACATCCGACTCTTTCATGATTCCCTTGCCTTTGAAATTCTGGGAAGAAGTTGCGACGGCATCTTTACCGGTCTTCTTGACTGATTTCTCTATTTGTCGTCGCATCTGAGCATTTTTGAAGGAGACCGTAGACCTAACGATTAATTGAACAACCATTAGGAGGCCTAGAAACTCGTACGACGGTGGTTGGACTCGAGCTCCGCTTTCATCTTGTAGAGGGCGTAGTTGAATTGAAAGCTAAGAGACAATCCCAATTTCGACCTTCAGTCTAACACCTTCAACTGTCGAAAGGAGTTTATTTTGTGGAGTCTTCAAATTACGTACGTATCGAATCCGAGTGAGGCGGTTGGACCAATGAAAATATCGACCGGTCAAGTAAAAGATAGCCAGGTGAAGGGAACCGATAGTGTGAAAAGTCGTAAGGTTTAGTGTGTTTGGGAGCAACGACAACCAAGTCGATACGGTCTTTTTAAGTCTTCCGAAGCGCCATCGATTTCGATTATCATTCGAGGAGAAGTCAACCTCCTGAGTGGGAACTTGTTCAAGAGGCAGAAATCTGCCTCGAATTTGGGCATATAACGTGTTCAGTATTTTGGGTGAATAGACATGGATAAATATCCACAATGCGCGGCGCTATCATTCAAACCAAAAGGCCGTGGCCGTCAGGCATGTCAGTATTAGGATAAGCTAGAGTGGAGATTGATCTTTCTTACTTTTATAGACGGATAGTTACCTGTCGTCGCATCGAGTTGCGCTATATCGCAGTACTCTTCACCAAGGGTTTGCGACGCTGGTAAATGGAGAATGCTTCTTTTCAGCAGGATTTTGGGCGGAAATTGATCGAGTGGAGATCCAAAAGGTCACAAACCGCTCAATGTGGTGAGAAAGTAATAAATCAAACGACCAACATCTCGAAGGTCGTTCGAGCGAGCCGTGATCCAACGCGCTCCTAGAAGCCCCAGATCAGATTACTCTGTCTACTTTCATATTCCGATTTCGATTTGTGAAGAAGACATACCCACAAAGCCTCTCAATGATGACTCTAGCATGTCCTGCAAGGTCGCAATGAAATATGCGTCTTTCTGATCGGCTCTGACTAGGTTCCCCATAACGTAAGCGGTCGTTGATCAACTCAGCACTTCAATGATTGCTACCTCAAAGTCAAAGGAAGTGTGGGCGAGGCTCAACTGATCTCAGGTTGAGCGGCGTTCGGATAACGCAAGGTCTCGTTCCAAGCTTTGATCATCTTTTGACGTTCTTCGACCGTGATCTGGCTGGTACAGAGTTGGGGTTGATGTGGTTGACTAGGGAGTGGGTCTTCAGAAGAAAGTGTCTGGTCTGTCGGGTGCGTATCATTTTTTGGACCAGCCATCGTCACTCAGCAGTTTGAACAATATCACTTTACCCAACTGTTGATCGATATATTTGTGAAGGAACCCCGAGCGAACAAGTCCTCAGGTCCCCAAAGATCCGAGGATGTTAACGGGTCGGGGGTCGGGGTCAAGGCTCCGTGGCTAGTCTTCACGCTGGCCGGTCCGGATCTCGGCCGCACTTTTTTTCCAGGAAATGTGTTTCGAAAGGTGTGTCGTGTCTCGTGACTGGCATTAGCCCTCCAAGACTGTCTTGTCTGATCCTGTAGCCCAACAGGACTGTTTTCTTTTTGTAGAGGTTCTACAACCCCACATGCCTGGATGTGATTGAATACCTCATTTTCCAAGGGGGGGGGAACCTTAGAAAATAGCCTTTTGTGTCACATCTAGGCATGTGATGTTGTGTCACATGCTCAGATGCAATGCAACTATGCTGGAGTTGGGTGTAGTGATGAATTCAATAGGTATAATGGAAGGAGGGTGTAGTGATGAGTTTGATAGGTGAAATGAAAGGATGTAGTGTAATCAAGTGTTTTGGTTGACACACTGGCACTGGAAGTACAACAATTGGTCTCACAAGCAAACACTTTGTTATTTTGGTTGACTCGTCAGATTTGGGCTGGGAGTGTGGCAGAAAACCTAAGAGTGGAGGGGTTTGGACCTGTATGGGCCCTGTCTCTAGGTTTCTGCCAGGTTTTGGACCTTGGAATTCAGTGTACCCCTTGGATTATAAATTTTAATACATGGATTGACACTCTGTCTGTTCTAAGGCTCCCCGGGCAGGCTTTTGCTTCTGAGTAATCCAGTTTACCTGCTTTTTCAAGGATCACTGAGCAGGAAGTCTTTCATACAGTAGGGAAGAGGCCAGTTTCAAGAGTAATATTGGCTATCTTGAGGATCCAATGTGCAAGGCTTATACCCCCCAGTTGAATTAAGAGGTTGCTGATATGGTCATGGCACACTCACTGCCAATATATTTTCATCGCATGGAAGCTTGCTATGTAACATAGCATGTCTTCATGTGATACTATGGACCATTTTTCAAGGTCCCTACCTTGGAAAATGGACCTATTGCATCGCATCTTGGCCTGCTATGTGACATAGCATGCCTCTATGCGATGCAACTTTCTTGGCGGTGACTTCCTTTTTACTTTTTGGGGGGTTGATTATTGAGGTCACCTTGATGATTGTAAAGGAGGCTAAATACTAAGGGCAGGGAAGAAGGAGTAATGTATGATGAGTATCATTCAACCATTGCTTTGTGAGTACCTTTCAAAATTATTTCACTGTTTTTCAATGAGTCAGCAGTCAAAAATTGATCAGCTTTTTGGAGGGTGAGGGAGAGGGAGCCTTGTGAGCCTTCCATGTAGTTTTTGACAGTGTACAGTTGTGACAATGTGAGAGTGTCTAGGAAATCACATCAGTGGTACACCTTTGAGCTCTGAAATTTTACTATTAGTGCCACAGGATTTTGATTCTTTGAGATATACTTGGGAGTTAGGTCTGGATTTATAAGCTTGATACTTATGTCTGAGGCATCAACAACAACTTTGGATTGGACAGATGCAGCCAACTCAACTTTTTTGGCTGTAGGGTAGCTTTTTGTTGTTTCATGGGGTTGAGGACTACTGAGTCCAACAAGCCCCTAGATCTTGGATAAAGTTTGATTGTGGGGACAAGAGTGTGTATGGCTGATGGAAGGAACTTAGTGACATCTTGGATATGATTATTGAGCTGGTCCTAATTTTGTAGATTGAAAAGCATGGAGGTTAGAGGGGGAATAGCTTTGCCAAGATGTTTAGACATCTTCTCTTCACCTAGCTTTTCCCACTTCAATTTGGGAGGATGGAATTTTGAGAGCCTCTGCTGGGTCTGGGAATGTCAGCATTTTTGATATGCCAGTGTACTCAGATGAGAAGGATAAACAAATCTTGTCTTAGTGATGCACAGTGTTGCAAGTTTGAGACACTCATAATTGGTTCAAGGAAGATCAATGCATGTGTCAATCCTATTTTTTTGCTGATGAATAGTAAGCAGGGACACCTGCTTCTGAGCAGAGATTAAGGCTATGAAATGCTACATCCCAGAAGAGAGCTTCTTCTTGGTTGCTAGGCTTGAGTTAGTGGGGCAAATTCCATGTTGGGTGGTGAAGATTGAAGTCCAGGGCCAGTGAGACAGAGTCATGTCTTGTAATCCAGTGTGCTGGTTTGAAGATTTTGTCCAGGTTGGGGTTACAAGGGGGAAAGTAGGCTTATAGCATGATTAGGGATATATATTGTAATTGATGCAACAAGATGAGAGAGGGGTTCTACAGAGAAGACTGATTGGCAAAAGGTTTTTCTTGACATAGATCAAGATTCTATATCTTCTGGGCTTCACTGCCAGCATCAATAACACTCCCAAATTGGAAAATGCTGTTCAACAGAGAAACTGAAATGTTACATCTTTAGATGAAATTCCCTTTCAAAAAACCTGAAAAAAAACAGAGCTGAACAATGAGTACAAAAGAAAGCATCAGTGATTTTCTTGAAATTTTCTCAGAAATATCATATATGAGCTATATGTAATGTAGAAGAATGTGTAATTTTTCATCTTCCTGCCAAGAGGCATTTTTGTTGACATATGTACTTGCATACAGTCACATTTCACTTCTAGAACATCTCTCATGCTTGTATTGAGAAGCATCATAGCATTGTGGATATATGAAATCCTCTCTCTCTTGTTTTCTTGTTTGGTCAAGAATCTTTTCCATCTTGTCCAAACTCACTAACAACCAACACATTGCTTGTACTCTATTTCTCTTGATCATTCATGTTGTACTCACCATGTGTTACTTGTTGGTTCATGTCTTTAATTTTCCCCCAAGGGATCCCATTGTTGATGCTGGAAGTGCTTGGGAAGACCCTTTTTGTTGAGCTGAAAGCTCCTCTGTACATGTGTACTGTTTTTCTGTGTGCTTCCAACATGTCAGTGACATGTGCATGTGACATTTCTCTCTCCTCTTCTTGTCTGAAGCATGGTGTTGGATGGTCTCTCTCTTCTTCATCCATCATTTCACCTTGTCAAGCCAACTCACCAAAAGCTCACTTTGTCACTTTTGGTTTGTGTGTTGACTGCTCCAGGTTTGTCTTCTGTTGGTTCTTTTTCTGTGTCTGTTTGATGTCTGTTCTGGCAATCATCCATCATTTCACCTTGTCAACCCAACTCACCAAAAGCTTGCTTTTTCAATTCTGGTTTGTGTGTTGACTGCTCCAGATTCAGCATCATCTGATTGTCTCATGAGGTTATGAGACCCAGTTGTTGCTAACCACAAGTTTAGAGTTCAACAATCCCTGTCTCTGCTGACATTCAAACTTAATTGACTCTCAAACTCTAATTCTCATTGTTGACAATCATGTCTGGTGCTACTCAAGTCACAGCTCCATTGGTGAGCTCCTCAAGTTTGAATACCCATAAAATTATTCAGATAACAGCTCTTACTAAACTGGGACCAGACAGTAATTATCTGGATTGGGCCTTTGTTGCCCATCTTCACTTCTGATCTGCTAAACTTGGCTACCTCCTCAATCCAATCAACATCAAGGACAGACCCTTGACATTGGCAGAGGACAATGATACCTTCTGCTCAACAGTAGCTCAAATTGTTGGGGAGCCAAACTTTAAGTACATACAGAAGTTTGAGTGTGATGTGTACAGCATGTGGAATGCCCTACAAGTGGCTCATGAAGACCAGTCATCTAGTGGAAGAGTGTACTGGCTACATAAGCTTATCTTAAAAAGGATGGGCAGTGGTAAGGATATCACTACACATGTACTAAATATGCACAGAATATACAATTGACTGGATGCTCTTATTACCCTGATGAAACTGCTCACAATCAACACTATATATGCAGCTGCTCTTATCACCTACCTTCCTCCTGAATGGCACTCAGTCATAAATCCCCTTCTCCAAAAAGAAAGCCTATCATCCAAAGCCATCAAGACTCACTTAAAGAACACAAACACCTATCAGATGGCTTGAGAGGATCAACTGGATGCCAGTATCTCAGCATCTAAAGCTACATCCTTAGCTAAAAATCCAGCATCAACTGAAGGTTCTACTGTCTGAATTTTTTTTTGGAAGAAAACCCATGACTTTGAACACTGCTACATTTTTAGGGACATCTTGGTGAAGGCAAAAAAGGAATACAATGTGACAAGGGGCAATAGAAACCAGTCTTCATCTCACAATTGGGGAAAGAAGATACTCAAGGCTAGTAAAACCAACTATTCTGTTCTGGGTGGAAGCAATGATGATGAAATTGATGTTTTCCCTGCTGCTTCAGTAAGAGTTCAATCCTGCAACCAGTCAAAATCTGAAGACTTGAATATCAATTCCAGCTGCAGTAGGTCAATGACCCTGCATTGGTAACATCTCTCAAATTGTATAACTAAAGACAGTATGGTATGTCTCATAGATGATTCCACCATCCCCTCATCTCATGTTGGAACAATGGTGTTACCTCTTCAAGGTTCTCTGAAGCACAACATGATGCCCATACCAGACCTCAACAAACCTCTTCTCTCTGTTGCTGAGCTCTGTGATGATGGGATAGTCACAATATTCACCAAAACTGGCTGTCTTATTGTCAAACAAGCCAACTTTGAAGCTGGTTGACTTTCCTCTCCTGTTGGGAGAGGAGAAAGGCATAGAAATTTATACTACCTTCCTTCACAGGTGCTGATTTTCTCTACCACTCAAAAGTTGAATGATTCTCTTAATAGATCTCTCCTTGCCTGGCACAACTCCTTAGACCTTGTTGGTCTGAAACCTCTCAAGCAACTCCTCAAGTTACATGGTATTCTCTCAAATTCTATGAATGAAAGTGATGTTCAACACTGTCCTACCTGTGTCCAGTCAAAGATGCATCACCTCAAGTTCTCCTCCCAATTGCTTTATTGAGCTCAGGAGAAAGGAGAGCTTATTCATTCTGATGTCTGTGGTTTTGAGGAGGTCTCATGTGAATGGCGCAAGATGTGGGTTACATTTATCAATGACTTCTCTAAGGATATAGCAGTCTACCCAATGAAATGCAAAAGTCAGACCTTTCAGTGTTTTAAACACTACAAGGCCAAGTTTGAGAAACACCACACATGTGAAATTAAGGGGTTGTACACCAATAATGGAGGGGAATATGTCTTGAAAGAATTTAGGCATTTCCTTCTGGAGCAAGGCATACATCATGAGCCAGGTCTACCCCACTCACCTCAACTAAATGGAGTAGCAGAACATGTGAACTGCACTCTGTGTGAAAAGATACAATGTTCTCTTATCAGCACTGGCATACTAACACAGTTCTGGGTAGATGCATTATGACACTTACTACACAGTATCAACTCCATCCCATGCCATATTCTGAACAGATTCAAATCAGCCAACAAAATCACTGGTCACCCAAAGGCGAATCTGAATGTTCTTCACCCTTTCAGATGCTTGATGTGGTACAAAGTACTGGAGGTCAATAGAAGGAAACTCAACCCCAAAGAATGATCCACCATGCTTTTACACTACATCAGTGATGAAGGAGGCTATGTCCTGTGGGATCTTGGAAGGAGGAGGTTGGTTAAATTGAGGTATGTAATATTTGAGGAAGGATCCTTTCCCTATCCATTCTCTCTTATCAAAAAGACACCAAGCACTATCCAAGTAGAAGTCTCTTGGCCAATGAAGTCAACTCACCAGGCCACTCCAAACCTTTTACCCAAGCTGATGACAAGTGGTGGTCCCAGGACACACATCTTCAAATCAGAAAGACAGTTAGAGGCATCTATACATAACCTGCTGAATGATATACAATGGGCCCCTACACCAGATCAAAAGTCATAGGGAGGCCTCAACAAGGGTCTGTGTAAGGTTCTTGGATTAGAACACTCTTATAGTTTGATTTGGTTGCTGTTAAAAAGACTGCACTGCCAAGATATTTGTATCGGATGGGCCTATCCGATGTTCTATCACCCCGAGATATGCGATGCAGTGTCAGTAGGATTAGGTGCGATGGAATTACACTGCAATATGGTGTCAGAGCATTAGATACCGATAGTAATTCCATCGCACCTAATCCTACTGACACTGCATCGCATATCTTGGGGTGATAGAACATCGGATAGGCCCATCCGATACAAATATCTTGGCAGTGCCTGAATATCCCATCTGGGAACTGCTCAGAAATTCTTTTCAAGTCAAATACACTGGCAGTGTTGGTGTGGTGGGGGTTAGTATGGTAGACAATGACTGAGGATTGCATTTCCTTATCTGCAATTGAGGTCTTGTTTGCTCACACAAGTATTTGAGCAGCTTTGAGGGACTCAGGGTTGTCAGCTATGAATTCCTTGACTTGGTTTTTGTTGGTTATATTGAAGGAGGTGGGTATTCTGTAGACTATGATGAAATTTTCTGGAAGTCTCAACTTAACTTAGGCCCCACTGTACAGAGTCTGTGCTTGTAGGGGGACCACAACCCCTAAAATTCATTTCTGCATCACCCATCACTCAACTTCAACTTTAACACTTCACTACACCCACCTACATACAGTACACCTCACTCATCTTCAACTCAACTCTTCACCTCACTCACTATGCATACATCCACCCCACTTCCTGGCACTTCACTTCAACTCACCTTACTTCTGAAGACTTTCATGTGCTTAAAGCATGGTATCTGTTACAAATATGATCAATATGGGGTTGAGCAACTCTTCAACCCTTGATCAATCACCACACATGCTGACCTGGATGAAAGTGTGTGGGATAACAAAGTTCAGGAGCTGTCAGTATGAAAGAAAGAAATCTATAAATATTTCTTTCCCAGCTATTATTGAGTATGGGGAAAATACAAGCAATGAATCAAGTACCTGTTACAAATATGATCAATAGCTATTATTGAGCATAGGGAAAGAGCAATCATGAGAGTGCCATGAGGTGAAAGTGGAGTGATGCTGGGGTTGTCCTGATATAAGCATTTATCTTTTATCACTATAATCTGGTGTACTCCACTGTAATTTCACAACTTCTGCTTCCACTCACCTCAATTCAACATACATGTCATCACCATCATATTGATCAAACAGTGAATGGTTTTTTGATACATTTTATTTTACACCCCCCCTTTCTCACTTGTTTCACAGCTTCATACCATAGTTAATCACTTCAATTGATCATCTATGTTCTTATTCACCTTATTGTTTTATGTTCAACTTTTATTTTTCACCACCAGTCAGTAGATGTAAAACAAGACCATTCACAAAATAAATTTGGAATTTACAACTATGATCAAACTAGTCTGCTACCATTTGGATCATTCACATTGTTGGTCAAGTGCTTTGTCAAATATGACCCCTGTAACTCATCTATGTCTCAACCATAAGCTGCTGTCAGAAGTTATTGTTTGAGCTCAGTAACAGTTGGAGGCAGTTGATGAGTAGTAACAGAAGACTTGAGCCAATTATACAAATGAAACTTGGGGTACTTATAAGATAAACATGAGGGGCAAGAGATAGATTAATGGAGAAAACAAAGGCATTAGTAATGGATTTGAAGTGAGGTGAGTTGTGATGAAGTGAGGTGAGTCAAAGCGAAGTGAGTTGTGATGAAGTTAGGTGACATGTAGTGAGTGAGGTGAAGAGTTAGTTGAAGTCAAGTGATGGGAGATGAAGAAGTGAAATTTAGGGGTTGCGGTCCCCCTATGACCGCGGACTCCGACGTACCTCTGGGCTTCCGATGGGCTCAGTTACAGTAAGCTGTCTGGCGGCATTATGCAAATCAGCATGATCCACGCCGCTTCTTGAGTCTACTTCAAAACTCATCTCCAAAATGCTTTTGGGGTCCGTGGACCTCTCTGAAAAGAGTCAATTGGCCATACCAAATGAAGGATTCAATTTTTGTAAAAGAAATATGCCATATCCAAACCTGGAACAAGGTCAAAAAAAAAAAAAAAAAAAAAAAAAAGCTGATTCCGTCATGAGTTCAACGTTCAACAAGAACGTGCGGTTTCAAATCATGCTTTGTGAGTCGCTCTGGAATTGAGTACGAGAGAATGCTCCCCTTTCTATCATCTATACTACTCGTAAGAGTGTAAGAGAATTGATGCAAAATGATCGAATATTGCGTTCGTTGCTGGTTATTAAATGACTTCTTACAAGTTACATAAGTCAAGACACCATCAGAAAGTGTACACTCGTAGAAACTCGGAGCGATGAAAAAAGAAACGTGTCTACCTTTGTGCTTTGGGATACAAAAGGCATTCGGTGATAGGTGTGAACAGAAAGCGCTCAGAGAACTGGGTATTGAGTTTGGAATGATGACCCAACGACTTGATGAGCTATGGATGACCTTCACGCCAACACTTCGTTTGCTCAGCAAAGGCTAATCATCAAGGTGGTTTCTTAATGATTGAATGTTTTTATTTTTAATAGCCTCACACTGCACTGCCTACGTATGTATCTGGCTCGGATCTGATCATCCGAACGGTAGCGTAGTTTGTTCCGATCACCTTCCGGAGTTACATGCTAAGAAATTGTAACAGGCTAAGTCTAGGTCTGAGGCATCCGGTGGCATCTCGGCACTGTTGGCTTGGGAGATCTCACGTATTGAAATCTGCAAAACCCGGGGACCACCGTCCAGGTGATCAATATACTTGTATTGAAGCAGGTTTACAAGAGTTCCGGGAGCGTAGTTCGATCATGCTGCAGTCACGAACCTGTTGTGTTTTTCTGCATGGCAGGCCGCTATACGGAAGTTCATAATGTATCATCAGGCTAAAACTCTCGAGTTGCATCAATAAATTTGACCACGTTTTGTAAATCAAATTTTCTCTCAGCGTGACCTGAAACACAAAGGACTCCGCAGACAGGAGTTGTTTTTTTTTTTTTTGCCAAGAAATGATTGAAGCAAGGCGGCAGTTGCAGTCCTCCGGCTTTCATAGATTCACTTGAGATGATCGAAGGCTTCTCGCTCGGTAGTAGTGTAAAAAAAAAAGCATACGAGTTGTATAAGTGTCGTTGAGAGCGCTCGTTAAAAGAAGGCAATACTCCAGCTGGATTCTCTCTTTGTTTTCGCTACACACAAATTCCTTTTTCCCCCAAAAACCCTACTGCGCCTTATTTTTGAAATCATAACTCGCACAGTCAAGCATATCCCAAAATGAAGCTATTTACATTAGCTCTAGCCTTCAATGCAAGTTTCATGGCTATCTTTTTGCATGATTCTATCAATGCACAACCTATTGGAGGTGGTGCCGCTTCTTCTATATTGGATAAGGATGTCGAGGCACATAATTTGGGGATAGATTTCAAATTTGAGAACCCATTACAAAGGAGAGATCTGGTGAGGCTTCTTCTTCTTAAGACTTGATAATTCACTATTCTTCTCTAGAGAAAACGTACCTCTGAGAGTCTGACAGTCTCCTCCTATTCTCTAGGACCATTGACTCCGATTGTAATCCTTCCCACATCTTCCTTCTTCTTCGCTCTTCCATGGGATCATTCAAAATTCGTAAGTGGCATTCTGACCGCCAAGCTTGATTCTTCAAGACGACAAGCTCATCGATCAAAATATCGTCAACGTTTCTGACAGATAAGACGTTGTATCAACGTCAATGTGCTACTGTAAGGTTCTCGGAAGAGATAAAAATTACTTCTTGTTTCTGCAAATCTTGTCGTTTCTTCGAGCAACATACGCGAATTGTTTTTTCATCACCCTGATATACTTACGAGTTCATGCGCTAGTGTCTTTAGTTTGATTTGAAGGTACAGCATGTGGACATCTTTTTTGTGTGTGGGGTAGCATTTCATTGGGAACGGCGGTCAATCTGTTACAGAAAGGGGAAGCGGTCTGCGCCGACCCGAGGGTGTGGTGAAGGAAAAAGTTGGCAAAGGATCTTTGTATATAAACGGTATTTATTGAAATTTGTGTGATGTCCGGTTACATACACTGGCAACCAGAACCACCAGGATAAGGCTGTTTTAGAAATTCTAGGACAAGTTTTGTCCTCAGATTTCCTGTTCTGGACCAAGGAAAACTAGAACGTAGCTTGTGTGACAAGTTCTAGAACAAGCATGTCCCAGTAATCGTGGTTGGAAGTGATACGGTTCCAAAAAATGTGATTATATGTTGTGGTATCAGCCGTGGATGCACGTGTTCTTCTGGATGTCTACGACACAAACGGGATGCGAGGCAGGGTCATGTGCACACTGTAAGTTGTAGTATATGATGATGGAACTGGTAGTCTTCTCGCGGGAATACCAAGTGCTCAGTGGTTGTCAGTGGCCCCAAAGATTGTCCAAACAGGGGAAAAGAAATTGCCCCTGTTGTTGTATACGCATTTATTTGGATATGCGTGGGTGACCATGCCCTAGCCGCACACCAACTAAACCATGCGGATGGTGGTAGTGTCCTATCCCAACATCCCAGAGTACGCCCAACGCGGTGGTCATGGACGCCTCTCAATCCGTGTCCTTTTCGGCTTTTTAATTATGCTGAGTTCTTAACCCCATAAGTAATCTCTCACGACATTGAATTTCACAAGGCAAAGCAGCAGTAAAGCGATGTTGGTCTCCAGAATATCGCACACCTTTCGTCCAAATCAGTCTCCAAGTTGATCAGCTGTCGCTCCAAATATTAAATCAGCCCGCTGAAAATGGAGAGGTGCTCAAAATCTTGTCCCTCATCACGATTATCTCCTGCCTTTTACACTTGTAACATAGTTACCAAAGCATGTCGCGTCCATCAAATGTTTGTCCATCGACCTGTTCTTGCAGAAAAATATTAACAAACATTGCTGATGCTGATTTTGACTCTCTCCTTCCCTGTTATATGCACAGTCCCTTCGACCTTCTCTTGCCATTGTCAAAGGTGCAAGCTCCCCCGATCCGCCCGAGGAAAAGAGCTCCGTAGAGCGAGAGCCGAATGCGTACATTTATAAACCATCATTTCTGTCGAGATCAGAGACATACATTAACGGAACTCATTTAACAGACTGAAGCCAGTGCGCAGCTTTTTCTACGTGACCTCTCTTGCCCTTGGTATTACGACGCTGGCGCTCATGTTCAAGGCACTATTTGACGTACGAAAACGGCTTCAGGCTTTGAAATCGATAGCATTAACGCTTGATGCGGGATTGATGTGCGGATGCTCTGTTGCGCTTGCTTGTTCCGTCATATTTGCCCTTATGAATCAGGTACGATATAACATCCACAGAGTCGAGGGAAACACTTTCAACTGATTTGTGATTCAAAAATCAGGTATTTGTTGGCTTTAGGACTTTTTTCAACCAGTCTGGGAAAACATCAGCTCTGATTATCGCCGTGAATGTAACCCTCCTGTTTGCTGCGGCTATTCCGACAACCGTAACATTTGCATACGCATCATCTTCTTCAGCGGCTGCTCCAGCCCTCCTGTCTGTCGGCCTAAAAGCGAAGTACAGTGAAAACCGCCTAGTTCGAGACTTTATCAAGACCTCATGGATATTCATACTGGCTCTGATTATTTGGTAAGCAGGTCTAATCTACTTCTTATAACAAAAGTAGGCTCGTAAAAGCTTACGATGGTCTTGATCAGCGCAACTCTTGACTGGTGGAGTGATCATAGAATCTTACTTTTTCACGCTCGTCAAACAATGGCTGAATCATCATCTACAAAAAACGCGACTATAGAAAGCAACACATCAGCACAAACGTCTGATGGTCAACTTGAACAAAAAATCGTGACAAAAGGGCATGACAAGCAAGTTTCTGTGTCTTTCATAAACCCAAAACCAAATTCGGGTGATCCTCAGGACACCTCTTCGATAATTGAAATCAAGTGTGATTAAGCGGTCTTGAACCTTTGTAATATATATGATGGAGTTCTCTTAAAAGGTTATTGTATCTTATTTGTACAAAATTCGCGGTTAGAACATTATTGGGCAAGCAATGTATAATCTACTTCTTGAGTTTCATCCAAATAGCATCCTCACCCGCACCTTCAAATCTCATCATCTCGGTGTCTATATTAACCCGGTTGGTTGCTTACATTTCTTTCGGTCGTAAGAAGTGTGCCAGGATGGGGCATAGTCAAGCTTTACAACGCAGCGGAGTCCTTCTCACCGAATGACTCATCGGTCTTTTAATACTGTTCTTGCAGGTCGCGTGGGCCCTTTTAAACTCAAACACAAGCCCTAGCTAGATGTTGCTGCCCTCGCTGTCTCATTTAAAAGTTATTGCCGTTGCCCTCAAAAATGCTCTGAAAGGCGTGTTGATAGTTACGTATGGAATGCAACTGCTCTAACTGTTTTTTTTTTCTTACAAAAGAGCCCATCAACAGCCTTACCGGCCACCAATCTGGAAGAACATCAGTGCTCAAAAGTAACGCTCGCCGCATATCCTTCTTCAGCTCGCATCAATCCATGTCCTATCATGTCTACACCCGTTGCCAAGCGCGGTCAGTTTGAGGTAAGACATTTAAAAATTCTCCCGTGTCTGGAATTGTCACGTCTTCTTTGTACGGTCGAACTAGCACGCTGAGCAAGGCGAGTACAATTACAAGTTACTCGTTACAAGCCTATTGGATTGGTAAGTTACTTGGGCTGACCTCCTAGCCAACTGTTCGAAATCTAATCCTCATAGATATTGTAGTAGGTAAACGGTTTGCCCACGCAATCATCGTGCATGTTTTTTTTTTAGGTTTCGTAACGAAAAACAACCTGTGGGCAAGGGCGGTAGCGACTGGCACGGATAGGCTAATGATGACTTTCTACATGTGCACCTGCTGGCCACTCCTCGGCCTCATTGCGTATAGTCAACTTCCCCTCTTTGAATTCCCTTGACCAAAGCATTGATGGGATCCAACGATTTGGTGATTGCATTCGTTGCTAGATGGAAATCAAGCAAGGTTACAGAAAACTTGTGAGCTTTGGGATGACATCCGATCGTAGGTTGTCAAGATGACCAAAGAGACGATTGACACGATCACCCACCTCTCGATTTGCACTGAGCCTGAATACGCTGTAAAACAGGATCGAGCTACCGAAGATGACGATAGCCGTGTTGGTGCGCCAGTTGTTCGGACGTGTCCACCATCCTCCGGCGGGTGACCAAACTTCCTTGGGGTACGGATATTGAGCCTGAGGAGCATATAAAGCGGAATTCAGTACGCACAGACCATTGATGGAGGTCAAAACTATTTCTATTAGGAAGCATACCCCACCACCCATGTTGCTCGTGCTGATGCTTTACTGTACTGGACGTTCGATGGATATTGGGGAAGTTTGAAGTGAAGAACTGGGAGCGAATAAGGACCACAGATGACCACCGATCTCCTGCGATGCGCTATGTATGGCCTACAGTAGGTACATACTGTAGCAGTACAGGCTCACATAACAGCATAGCATGCGCGCCGCGTGCTGCGCAAGGCCCGCTAAGGCCCGAACTGATCCAGACTCCGGCGAAGCTTCACTTTTCAAGCTTGTCTTTCATCTCCCAAGCTCAGTGACTTCAGACCCAACAGACCAGCCTCTAAATTGAATCCGCAATACTTTCAAAAAATCAGCATCACGGCCCTTTAAATAGACGCTTGAAACAAAGGTTCTGAGGGACCAACACCAGAAACAAGATTGTGTTGGGCAAAGGTATCCAACTCAACATTGGTTGTCTCTGTCCAATGCAACCATGCTTGTCCTCATCATGAACCCATAGGATCTGGAAATACAGTCAACTATTCTCTCTCCCATACCAAAATATTGACAGAGTCATGTATGGTTTAGAATATAGTATGGAGTAGGAGGATGACCAAAGGCCCCACTGGGATAAAGTTCAAAAAATAGAAAAATAGAAAAAAAAAAAAATCAGCCTTTTGGTGAATCTTGGAAACCTACCCTGATTCTTTGGTATATTTTTTGTGTTAAGTTTGATTTTTTAATTGTGGTGCACAACCAGATTTATAATATCACCAGGAGCATTTTTCCGATTGCTTATTTAGAGCCTGAGGCTGCTGAAAAAGTTTTAAAAAAGTTCAGAAAAAGAATGGCAAAAGCACGGAGCCATATTAAGCCCACTGTGGGTTTCTCAGATTTTTCCTTGGCACATGAAACAAGGTGATTCATTGCAGAAGTCTAAATTTCATGAAACCCTGGTTTTCCACTATGAATAAGGGATAGAATTGGTAGGGATAACCATTTTATTCCTCACCACAGTCAAATTCCTGTAAGTGCATCTTCCTCTACATGCATAGGAATTTGGAGCCCCCAAAAATGGTGACAGCCAAATTAGAGGTTGAATGCATAACGTCTAAATGTACAGTTTTTTTTGGCCAGAACACAGAGTTTTGGTTGGGTTTGGAGACACCTCAGCCCAGGGTCAGGGCTAGATTAGACCATCACAAACTCCACTTTTTGCAGGTATCTGCATTTCAAAAGTCATATTCCACTTGATTCTCACGCATCAAGATCCCCACACATCTTATCCAGTTGATTGAATCAAACTGAATCACACCATTCCCACAAATTAAACTGTCTTTCAATTTTAGCAACACCATGCTGCCCAAAACACAAAGCTCCAAGTAGGCAACAAAAAAAAAGGCCAGCAAACCTAAAAAGTCAAAAAAAGAAAAAAACAAATCAAGTTCTGTACCAGGCCTCCCAACAGGTGCAATATTTCTCTCAATTTTAGCATTCACAATATTAGCCAAAGAATTAATTGCATTCAATTATGGTATACAAATATGAATTCTAAAAAAAAAAAAAAACTTCAAGTTTACCAGAATTCCAGAAAGCCAGAACTGGCTTCTTGAATTCTGAGCTTTCTAAACTTACCTGCAGCTCTAAACACCCTAAGCTTCACAGGCTCACCACCCAACATTTACAAGACCACCATCAGATTCAAGTTGGCTGATACACAGGCCAATTTCCCCCCAACATTTTGGCATCCTACTTGGGTCCTTATTTCAAGCTATACCAAGGGTCCAGGTACATGAGCAATCCTAATAGCCCACATGACCCTATTCATAGCAAAAGTTTTTTCTATCTCAAACAACTTCACACCATAAGAAAATACAAAAAAATTGAACAAAACAAACTTACTTGTTTCTCAAATAGCATTGATCTTGCACTCACAGATGCCTCAGTTGAACTGATTCAAAGTGGTTACATCAATCCACAATTAGCTTCAATGGTCTTGAAGTAGATCAGACCTGTAAAAGTCTAATATCTCCCGAACTTTCTAAAACCCAGATTCATTTTTGTTTTGTTTTTGTCTCCTCTTGAATGCAGGTGAATGAACTTTCATGTCTTTCAACTTTGATGAATCAGCCTTCCAAGTCTTATCAGGTCAATTATATATAAAAAGTTCAACTTGGAGGACATCCTTTCGTTCTTATTTTATTCTTCGTCTTTCATTGGTGTTACTACTATCCATCACCAAATGTATTGCTCTTCATACATTTTCGAGCGCTTGTTTTTTGTTTCAAGTAGAGAGGTTTGATTTGTACGTATCCGCTTTTTAAATCAATCAATTTTATCATGATTGTCATTCTGGAAGCCTGTTCATAATTTTGACAAGATACTTACCGCCTTCTCAAAATTTCTGAGGGAAGGTAACATTCCTTAACAATTTTTTGTTTTTCGCAGGTTGATGATCAGTCCATAATGTAGTGAGTTGATCCCAGATCGAGTTTTCTGGCATTTGACGATGGCTTGTTCAGACCATTCTTCGTGACCCGAACCCAAATCTTGCGTTTGAACGGTGGCGGGATCGGCAAGAGGTAGTAGGCGACACTCAAAGGAGTTGGTCAAATGGTGATGTGTTGTGGGAGCGTGGTGAAGTCACGAAGGGAGTTGGAGGTTTGGAAGAAAGGGCCGAGGGGGGAGGGAGGACCCGAGCAGGAGGTAACAGGGTCGAATCAGCCAGTTTTCTGGATTTCTGGACAAAAAGAACGCATCATCCTCGACATGTACCCAACTATCAACCTCAAGGCAATCAGGGCAACAGCGACCTGTCACAGTCCGGCGTTCACAGGTTACAATCGCGGTCTTCGTCACGGTTTCGCTTGGTCACCCTTCTAGTGTCGTATATGAGGTACTACCGGATGTAGTTTCATTCATATGAAAATAGTTCCTCTCCTATTTTTTCTTTAGTCTTTGATACGCCACAGATTCTTTCAATACAAACATGGTTGGATTTCCATAAAGTTAGAAAGGTCAAACACCAGCCAAAAGGGGAAAACAATCAACCAGACAAAAAAAAAATACATACTAGAAAGGGATATCTTTGTGTGCTCTTTTTCTCTGTTTTTGATGTCTATTCATGTATTACAGGTCTCATGTTTTTACAACCTGTCTACTCTCTTCCATCGGACTCTTCACTCACTCACACTCACTCATTCACTGCCAAGATATTTGTATCGGATGGGCCTATCCAATGTTCTATCACCCCAAGATATGCGATGCAGTGTCAGTAGTATTAGGTGCGATGGAATTACTATCAGTATCTAATGCTCTGACACCATATTGCAGTGTAATTCCATCGCACCTAATCCTACTGACACTGCATCGCATATCTCGGGGTGATAGAACATCGGATAGGCCCATCCGATACAAATATCTTGGCAGTGATTAAATATACACTCACCCATTCTAGCTACAATCACTCACACTGAGCAACACTCACAATCTTTTAACACATGCTCACACACCTCACTTTTATCTAGGTGTGTACTCAAACTTTTTCTTTCCATTTATTTTCATCCTACAATCAACCTTAGGTCTCAGTGTGTGTACTTTGTGCTTGTTGTACATTTTTAAGTACATGAATGCACTTTGAATGGTATAGTCTTATTGAACAACCATACTAAAAAGCTGTAGGGATGTTTGAAGTGCTGGAGTTTGTGAACAGATACCATAGTAATGAGATGTCATTTTGATCTTCATTGTCTTTATCATCAATTTAGACTGCATAAAAGATGAAAACAAGAGATTCATGTTTTTCTTGACTTAAAAAAAACTGTCCTAAATTATTTGAGTTCAATGGTCCTTATTTGGATTTATCAGAATGCCATATACAACCCTGAATCACCAAACTGTTTTTAAGAAAAGGAATTTGCCTACATAAGATTGGACATTCAATTGGGTTTGGTTTTTTGACTCTGTCTGGCTCAAATCCTTCCTAGCATTTAAATGTTCAACTTTTCATAAATGCAAGCCACTCATAGTTACCAAGCATCAAACCTATACCGCAGTATGCGCCATCCCCCGCTAATTACCTCATGTATGATAATTTTACATTAAGGCTCAAGAGTTCTGCTGGAAACAAAGAGAATTGATTCTAGACTTTCTTTGAACCAGTCCATCCAAAAATACTTCCTCGGGGGTGATGTATTGTTTTGGTTCTTGGAGTGTAGGTGAAGTTGCACTTTCCAGGACCAGAACCACTTAATCAAATCAACAGGTCAATCCTGTCACCGCAAACTTTCTTTTACCCTCTGTTTGGTGGCCCACTTCAAGATGGACAGGGTGAAAGCAGCAAAAGAGCTATGCGATGCTATACAAATGAGCTGGTTACATGATGGTTCTGTAGTGGCGTTCAGAGTTCAATCTGCCAGCACTACTTGCATTGTGTTGACTGGAACGGAATATGGGACTGTTGACATTGTTGTAGGTGTGAGTCGATGAAGTCTAGGAACTCTTTGTGACTTTGAGGAAACTTGACTACCTGGAACGGGTAAGTCCAAAACAGACCACGAGGTTCAAGTGACCTATTGAAAGAGCCACGGAACCATCCACACTGATTTCATACAACATTTTTTGTTTTGTTTTTTCGTGTTTTTGCGTGGGTTTTTTGGTTTACTAGAACTAACTCGTACATATACAGTTACAGAATGGGGGGATGTTGAAGTTATTGAGCAATTTCGAGGGCAATAGCATTGGTTTGAGCTTCGGCTACTACCGAGGCGTCTTGTACGGCGTCCGAAGTTTGGTGTTCACCCGACCCAGCTTCTTTCAGGCTACCGTTGACGACCGGATCCCTACGCACAAACCCAAATGTAGAAGCAATAAGGCTCGCGTAGGACCAAAGGCACATGATACAAGATACGATGAAGAAAACATGAGATGGAGACTGACGCATCCGAGCTTAACTGGGTGGGGCTGATTTGGGCTCCATTCGTGATCCCGCCGCTATTCGTCGGAGTCAGGTTAGCCGGAAGGGAAGCGTGGTGGATGTTCTCAGGTGAAGGGATCGCCGTTCCAACGGATTGAGGCGCCGTCTTGCCAGCTTTGGACAATGCGTAATCTCCCGAATCGAAGTACTTGCGTTCCTGCCACATGTACACCACACCAGACAATGACAGCATCACATTTTCAGCATTCATCTCCCCCAAATTCAAGGTGGTCTATTTTTCTGATTGAGCCAGATGCTCCAGAGTTCGACTGACCATGAGATTATGCTTCGCCACGTTCTTCTTCGGTGGTAGTTTGCCGTACAATCGGAACAACTTCTGTTCCTCCTCCGTCATTTGCTGAACATCCATATGAAAGAGGATACAATGATCGTGTGCGTTCGTGTAAAAGAAAGGAGCAGAACCGGACGAAGAGTTAGCTTTCGACGCATCTGGCAGTGACCGAGTTATAAAGGTTCGGAACGGATAACGAGGAGGGTACGTGTTGACCCACGCTAACGTCGACCTTTTTCCTTTGGTGCGGATTAAGGGCCATACTGAGAGAGGATGTGAAATCTAGCGGTGGTGATGAGTGAGTGGTTGCTTGTTGGTGGGTTTGTTGCAACTGGGAACTGGTCTTGTGATTTCAAACTCGGACGAGGTTGCATTGCACTGTCAGATACATAGTGTACATACTGTATGTAGGTACCTTGGATTACATAGCTAAGTTACCAAAGTGTCCAGACTTAGGGCATCTGCAGTCGTTGCACTAATTTTGCACCAAATTTACACTAGCTGGTGCTACACTAAGGAGTCACCAGCTGGTGAACCCGAGTTTTCCACACTCGTGAGCACTAAACCCCCACTAGTGTAACTTTAGTGAAATTTTCCACACTCGTGGCGCACTAAAGTACCACTAGTTCCACCACACCAAGTTTGGGCATCTGTACCAAATGCCCCCCTTAAATACACTTCAACAACACCTTCAACACTCACGGTATCTTT
>MU167319.1:204854-216119 GCA_015951145.1 Cronartium quercuum f. sp. fusiforme G11
ATTTGAGTTAGAGTCGATCTTGATCCGAGCTGACTTTGACCAACTACGCCAGACGGTTATATAAATAGCTGTTAAACCGCTGTGGATCTCCATTGTCGACTGGCCTTCTCATTCATGCTTCGTCATATCTCGCTCCTTCACTCAGTCTTACATAAATTCCGTCCAAAAAAAAGCCACTTCATTTGTCTTATTCATTCATTCCTTTCAGAGCAAGATCAGTCAAAAAGATGAGACCCCAACTCGTTGTCTATGTTACATTGGCTTGGATGGTTGCCTCTAGATCCACCATACCACGAGAAACCTCCAAAAGGTTGATGAAGAGGTTTCATGACGCTGAGCTACTCCCCGAAGCGAAAGCCGTGACAGAGCCATTCGCGGAAAGCATCACTAAGGAAGCGGGAGTAAGCCTAGACTTGAACCCTGGAACATTCAACACTGGATCTGATGAACGTAAGGGTTAATCGTTTGAAATATTTTATGGTCCATCTACTTTGGCATGATGAAAATCAGAATGAAGTCTTCCACCCTGCTCTTTTTGCTCTTACTCTGCCACTGTACTTATAAAGCTAATCATCCAAAATTTTGATTGCTTCAAATCATGCGGATCTCTGCGTATTTGCAGTAGAACCGAAGTTGATTTTCCCAACTGTTACACAAACAACCACCCTCCAAAAAGAGAAGCAGCTTGCTTATAAACAAGCCACAATAGAGAAGCAAGGGATGGGTGAGATGAACTGGGAATAGTCAGTAATCTTTTCTTTCACAACGTGTCTCGTTCGCTACCGATCGGCTGACAATAAACGCCTCTTAACTTCCAGCGTCGAACATATCTACCGAGATCCTAGTGGAATAGATCGTGAGCTGGCAACTTACAAATATTAGCTAGTGGCGTGTCCTTAGAACTGATCCGTAGTATTTAATGCAATGGTTCAGGGGCTTCGGGTCTGGTCATCCACAAGGCGGAAAATGAGGGAGGGAACTCGTATGTTCCCCTCGTGCTTCAGTATCGTGGGGTGTTTAACGAGTGGATCCTCGAACCCCAGGAATGGCTTCACGAGAGCACTGGTAAACAAGGGTGAGTTGACATGCGCCAGTAATAAGCAAAACACATACTCACTCTCTTTCCAACGCATCATCTTCCGTCCTAACTAGACACTCGGTAAAGAATGGTCAAGAGGCTGATGGAGCTACAAGCTCGGAAGTGTTCTACAAAAGTGGGACTCAGGCAGTGCGCTTCATTATCTCTTTCTGATCTTTCATTTTCACTTTCCTCAGGTTGGTCCTCGGGTGGAAGAATCCGAGGACTCCTGGAAATTGGTCGGAAGAATTTGTCCGGGGTCTCCTTTTAGTGGTCATGAAATCCCCGCTTCGGAGCCTTGGAAAGCAGTATCTAAGAGCTCCCCGGCTTCTTCCATCCAAACCAAACCTGATGGCAGTTTTTTTTTTTTTTTTTTTGAATTGAAAGAGAGTTCCTATAGTGATTGTAATCCAAATTTTCACTTTTCCTTCCCATAGATTGATGCAGGTGCAAGCAGTGCTACTGCCAAAATATACCTTGGAATCAAGACTCTGGGAGCGGACTATAAACCTGCAGCCACTGAGCACAACCCCTGTCAGTAGTAATTCAAATGTCAGATGAATAATAAGACACTCACGTACCTCTTTTCTCACAGAGCAGCTGATACTACGCGTGTGCTGCACGTTCCAACGCACTTGCTCGAGCAATTTGTTGAGGAGTGGGGCTCAAGAGGCCAAAAGATAGACTCCTCATTATCGAACATAGTGGCAGGGATGAAGTTATACCCTAAGGTAGAAGAATTGTATATAGAAACAGGATTCCAAAAGTTACTTCATCAAAAATCAACAGGTGGACAAACTGCTTTAGAATTCGTCAGCCAAAGTAACAAACTCCTATCAGAAATTTTAGAGCATCTGTCAGTAAACAAGAAAGAAGTTCCGGAAGAAAGCTCAATTTTAGCAAAAAAGACTGTCTTGGGGGAGCTTGTTTCTGAAAACCGCGGAGGTTAGTCATATTTTTTAAGCACAAAATTGATAATTCAGTTGGTTTGACATGATAAACAGTAGAAAGACACACTTCAACTTGCTTGTCCGCCTATGATTCTTGGATGCTTGTTGAACTGACTCCTCTCAACTTTCAACTGGTCTGGACTATGTGAATCAAAAGGAGAACATTTTGAGGCATCTAACCCGGCCACAAAACCTGAGCGGAGTATCCCTGTTTCTATCGAACGAAAGGTCATCCGCGGAGGAAGATTCCTCCATTTTATGCAAGCAAAGTTGATGGGAAAGGATGAAGAGATTTTGGAGTATCTGGATTAGTCAGTCTTCTTCATCTGTTAAACTTTCTGGTTTGATACTAATTGGCTGACATGGAAAAAGTGCTCATTTTTGTTTTTTTGCCTGCCAGTTATGAACGCGCCAAAAAAGACAAAATTGGAATCGATAGTGAGATGGGATAATTTTACAGCCGTTTTGATATTGCATGAATGCTGATCTGTGTCCAATGCTGTGTTTTAGGTGTTTCGGGCCTGGTCATCCAGAACATTGAAAGGGAGATTCCCTATATTCCGCTTGTTGTTCAGCATCGTCCTCCACATGCCACTTGGCTCCTTGAGCTTCCAGCAGGGCTTCGCGAGGCCAATGAATCGCCAAGGGATGCATTCATACGAGAGTGAGTTGGAGTGTGAAAAGAAACTTAAGAATCCGCCCTTTATAACACAACGTATTGAATTCTCACTAGACACTTGGAAGAGACTGGCGAAGGCAAACCTGGTAAAACCACGACTCTTGATAGCAAAGGCCAGTCTGGTGGTACCGACCCCGAACCACGCTCGAATTTGATCTACGAAAGTGGTTTTCAAGTGGTGTGTTTGTGATTTTCTCTTTATCCTTGGTTTTGGAGTCCAAGAGAGAATTTCCTGCAATTTTTTGTTCAAGGTTACCTTTTCTCCTTACAGAAAGATCCGGCCATAGGCAGTGCTACGGCCACAACATACCTCGGACTTAATAAATTGGCAGCTGACTATAAACCTGAAGGCACTAAGCACGAAGCTGGTCAGTTTGAAAACTCTTTATATAAGAAAAAGAAAAGGAAAAGACACTTACAACCCTCTCTTTTCAACATACAAACAGCTGAGACCATGATTGTGGTAAACGTTCCAGCGCACTTGTTTGAGCAATTTGTTGAAGATTGGGGTGCGAAAGGCCTAAAGTTAGACGCTGGTTTATCAAACATAGCTGCAGGGATGAAATTATATTCCAAGGTACAAGAATTACAACATGGTACCCGAACAGAAGGGGCCGAAATTGAAGCACTAGAAGAAGTTTTCAATAGTCACCAAGGTCTGTCAGACCTTCTAAAGAATCAATTGAACAGAATACCAGCCCATCAAGATGAAGGCTCCATTTCGGAAAAACCTGCGGGAAATTAGTAATCTCTTACCTGTTTCTTTATGCCTGTCAAACGGGTATCAAAGGCCTGAGAAGCTGTTTCTTCAAGCTGTCGAGAGAGTCACTCTGAAAGATAAAATGCCTTGGCTGAAGTTGCTATAAAGTGATGTTTTATACCAGCAAGACAATTCAGATTTGAGTTCATGAGTTTTCGTGTGTGGATTCTGTGGTACTGGCTCTTTTTTTTCTTTTTTTTTCTGTCTGTCTTCTCGGTCTTGGGCTTTGGGATTTCTGGGGATTGTGGTATGTTGACCAAGTGCTCTGAGCTATGCTATACTAACAGCTCTAGCAAGTAGGTTCAATGGCTGAATGATTCTGCAACAAGCATGAGCTACTGAGCTTCTTTTTACAAGGTTACTTGATATTCTATGTTTTACGACTGATATCCAACTCCGATTGGGGTTTTTTCTAGGTGGTGAGAAAATTTTACACCCTTACTTCCCTACGAAGTGTGAAACAACATAGTGGTCCAACAGCACGTGCCCTGTTCCAAATCCTTTTTAACTGACCACTGATGTTCAAAGACTCAAGACATGTCTTCAATATAACGTTGGTTCACAAAGAAATATGCTGATTTACCTACTACCTAGGAATTCAAGACCGGAGCGGAGGTGAGGCTCAATTCTTGACCCAGAACTGATGACACAATCCAGCTTGGAATAAAAGTACTTTTATCTGTGCACTTTGCAGTTGCCTCACAGTTTTTCCTGGGGGATTACATACAGCCAACCATTATTTCAAAACAAACCACTATCCATATGTCTTTCTGAATTGGGGTGATGTCTAGTTCAAGAGGCCAAAGAGCGAGCCGAATTTGAATGGCGCCGCGTGTCTCCAAAGTGTTCAATATATGTGCACGTACTTTTTTCTGGCGCTTGAGAAATGAATGTCTGACTGGACTTGCACTATCGGTTGTCTGGTAGCAGGCATAGGCGCGTCAAGGTCAGGTCTTTCATGAGGTGACCATGTGATCGAAAAGGAGAGATTTGTATCCGAGAGCATTCGGACATATTCAGACATCATGAACTCAACAATGAGATCTAAAACCAATGCATCTTCAGATCTATTATTTTCCATCTCAGTTCTCCCTTAAAAAGTGTTACAGTACTTGATGTATTCCAACTTTCCGGTTACTAACAATAAATTGTATTTCCTAAGTCACTTAATTGGTTTTGTATATTGCGTTTAGTAAAGCAGAAAAGGTAGGTCTCGATCTCTAAGCGCCCCAACACGGTTTCTTTTTGACTTGCCTTACACTCTGCCTCCCTTCTATTTACTCAAACCTCGGTACAATCCCGAATTATCTTATGTGAGGTCATTTACCTACGGACCAATGAGTCTTCTTCGAAAAAGAATTTGGCTGTGGCTTTGTAAGGCAAAGAGCGCATTCCACCATCCCCAAATCTAAGAGAGGACTCTCCGTTCTAAGCGATATACGCAAAAACAGCAACATTTCGTACGGTCAAATTGACCCTACTTCTACGATTTCCTGCGCGAAGCGGATCTTGGAAAAGTATGTCGCCTTCATCGGACCTCCCGAAAAAAAGTTATCTGTCTATTGGCCCTTTGAGTAACTGTGGCGTCAGATGGGCGCAAAGATTGCTTGTGCAGAATAAGTTCGTCAAAAGTGCAGCAAAGGTGTCGGTTACTGTTTTCCACTCATTATTTTTGCTTACATTTTCTTTTGATATTCCTCCTCTTGACACACCAAATCATGAGGTTTTCCAGGTGCGACATGGAAATGCAATGGGGGTCGTGATGAATTCAGGTGAGATCTTTGATGACACCTTTGAGTTGCCTTGAGTCCCAAAAACATATTACAGTAACATGGATTGGCGAACACCACACTACGGGCAGGACGTTGACGTTTACAGTGTAAGCGTCACCCTGACGTTTACTGGTCGTTGGGCCGTGACGTGTACAGCTGACGTACATCCTGACGTACACCAAGCTACTGAAAACTCACCTTGACTTTCATCACTCTCCAGAATCCCTCGACCTCAGTCACTTACACTCTCCGTATTGTTGAGTGTTGACTTGAGCCTCTATGATCAATGATGTACATCAGAATTGAGGATATGAGTGAGATGGGATCGGGGAGAAATGACTCGGCACTGACTATCAGCGATCGCGGTGATAGCTCGGGACAGAGGTAGCGGACGGTTGTAGAGCAGGGGTGAAGACATAGACTGCTGTCTCATGAAATTTCTAGAATACACACGAGCGCCATGAGATTCTCTTCAGTTAGCTTTTCCAGTCCTCGCTGTCGGTTATCCAGCCACTTGCTTGGAGAAGCTTGGGAACTGATTTGACTTACGACAATACTCGGGCGTCACTGGTCAGGCCAGCGATTGCAATACCAATGTGGCCATCAATTCGGATGAGCTTCTTTTGATATGATGCCAGCTTTCCAGTGGAATGCTGGGGGCAAGTAAAAGGTCAACCGTTGTGAGTAAGAGGGTCTTTCAAATTGGTGGTTTGAAAGCGAGAACGAGTACCTTTAGCGCCAGTAAAAGCACATGAGTCTTGTTCCTCAGGCCGACGTAGGCGGATCCTTGTTTGACGGCTTCCAGCGCATATTCAACTTGATGAAGACGCCCCTGAGGCAAAAAGACGGTATTGCTTGAAACGATGGACAAATTCAGATTGGGAGTAGAGTTATAGGAGGGGGGCTGACGTTTGCCAAGACGTTGGCTTTGACGTACACACATGTACAGTCACTGAACGTGTAAACGTCACGGTGACGCTTACAGTGTATACTTCAACGTCCTGCCCGGCGTGCCAGCGTGATGGCGCAGCTGGTAGCGCGCTGGGCTCATATTCAGGTTGCATTGCTGTGGAACCCAGAGGTCGTCGGATCGAAACTGACTCCCGCTAAGCTTTTGCTCCGCTTGCTCAAAGGGTGGAAAGGAGGAGGAAGGTTGCCTTTGGAGTGTATTAATGAATGATGCCGGTGGTGAGAGAGTGAGATCGGTCAAACGATATCATTGCACACGGTGCGTGCTGACACTGTGTGCAAATCGAGGTCGCATACAAGTATGCGACAGTTATACGTTTCACATAGCGTGAAAGAACAACTGTACAGTACACACCTGTAAGTGGCTTGCGACAGGCTGATCTCAGCTGCGACAGGTCGCTCTCGGCTGCGACAGGCAGCTTTTGGCTACGGTAATTTGTTTTTGGCTGCGACAGCTCATGGTTGCATGCGACATCTGTCTATCCCACCCTTTGGATTTGCCTAGCTTTGACCTTGTGAACTGCCTGAACAGTCACAACCTCACACGTTTTCCCCTTTTGGCACCAAGTCTACTTGGTGAGTTGTCAATCCGCACAGCCTCAGGGTCCTCCATCATACATTTGAAAAGTGCTGACCATACTTTCATTCATCATAGGTAGCCACAGCTTCGTCATGTCGAGTATAAAAGGAGCTGGACCCAGGCCCAATATGTCCCCTCATCGCTTTCCACAATCATCTTTTCTTCGCACTCGAATATCATTAACCAAGTCAACCATTCTTCATCTCGCCTTGACCATGCAATCTCAATCACATATCCCAACAATGCCCTCTGAACTCACACCTGCTTCCGTCGCAGCCCTGATCAGCAACAGCTTGCGGCAACAAGCAGATCAATTTGCAGCCATCATCAGTGATTTACAAACCCAATTTAATGAATTCAAGGATCTCTCCTCACACAAGAAGAAGCCAGACTTGAACGACACTCCAGATACGTCATCCAAAAGAAACTGTATGAAACCTTCACCCTCGCAAAACGCGTATACGACTCCTTTACCTGCTGGCAAATCACCGCATTCATGAGTCCAAGCTTCAGGCGGTTTGTTGATGTCTAGTTGTTCTGCCATGGCTATCACGACTTTTTCATCTTCTGAGGAGTACACATTGTTGCTTTGTGATTCAAGATCTCTTCTGTGATGTTGCAGTTGAGTTTGACGTGATTGCCATTGGCCACAAAGACACTTTCCCATCTTGTCAGTGCAAGTCTGAGTTATGCATGTTGAGCAGATACATATGAGCATGATTGATGAGAGCGATGAGGTCAGGAATTAGAGGTGCTCAGAGGTGAACAAATATAAGAATCTGAGAGAACGGATCCGAAGGGTGGGATAGACAGATGTCGCATGCAACCATGAGCTGTCACAGCCAAAAACGAATTACCATAGCTAAAAGCTACCTGTCGCAGCCGAGAGTGACCTGTCGCAGCTGAGATCAGCCTGTCGCAAGCCACTTACAGGTGTGTACTGTACAGTTGTTCTTTCACGCTATGTGAAACGTATAACTGTCACATACCTGTATGCGACCTCGGTTTGCACACAGTGTGACAAGTTAAGTTACAAGTGCAATGTCATCTAGACATTTTTTTTTATTCCAGTGCGTTTTCACGTAGCATTACACACTACAGTAGCCTACTAAGTTGCGGGTGGCTAAGTACAAAGAGACAAATGCCAGACATAACTGTGACGAACAATAAATCCTGGAAGAGTTTACTAGTAGTACTCAGAGTATGCGAGGTGGAAGTGCCCAGGGTAAGGAGGTTCAAAGGAAGAAATAAGAACTGAACAAAGACTATAGATGAGATAAAGAAATAAAGAAACTTGGATATGGTACAATATTCAGTCATTAAAAATTCCACTCAGGAGATGGTAAGTAGGACTCAAACACCACTAAGAAAATTGCATCGCATAGAGGCATGCTATGTCACATAGCAGGCCAAGATGCAATGCAATAGGTCTATTTTCCAAGGTAGGGACCTTGAACAATGGTCCATAGTACCACATGAAGACATGCTATGTTACATAGCAAGCTTCCATGCGATGAAAATATATTGGCAGTGCTTATATATACAAGTATCTGCTCATTAAGTGCAGGGTTCAACAGGTGTAAGCAAAAGAAAGGTCACCCATCATCTTCATAAGGTCTGGTTGACCTTCACTTCCAGGATCCCTTGACAGTAAAGACTCACCAAGGGCTAGAGACAAAGAGACAAAAAAACTAATACAGAAAGGAGCAAGGGCTGTCACCGTCTGCTGAGGCTGTATTTCTCAGAGATTGGCTCTTGCAGATAACTGTTTGCCCACACTGCCAACATATTTTCATCACATGGAAGCTTGCTATGTAAGATAGCATGTCTTCATGTGATACTATGGACCATTGTTCAAGGTCCCTACCTTGGAAAATAGACCTATTGCATTGCATCTTGGCCTGCTATGTGACATAGCATGCCTCTATGTGATGCAATTTTCTTGGCAGTGCTGTAGTCTGTACTTGGTGGTACCAGTACAGACTTTCTTGTTGCTCTCTTTGAGTCTGAAGCTCAATCTAGCTGCACACCCAGCTTGAAATAGCCAGGTGGGTTGCCATAAAAAAGCATCCCCCTGAAATGCTTGATCCCTCCCACATAGTATTGTAAAGGGAGGGAATCAGCTCAATCCCACTCTCCTAGTACTGTAGATGGTGTAAGCAGCCCTTCACACCCTCTACAGTATTTTGAGGGAGGGATTGAGTCTATCTCTTTCTCCAGTACTGTAGAGGGAACACAAAAGGGTTTCCCACCCCTCTCCCCTTTGATTACTGTAGAGGGTGGGAAGAGCTCCCTCTCAGTACTGGAGGAGAGAATTAGCTAGAGAGAAGGAGGTTTGAGCTGATTACACTTTTCAGGTATTTTGACCCAATTTACAATTTAAAGGTGTTAGTGTATCAATCCCATTGACAAAGACACAAGCATATGGACATATATCTATACACCAAGTTCACAGAAAATGTGTCTGACATGGGGAGTGTACACATTTCCACAGAAACTGCCTGTTTTTTCCCTTTTCCCCAAAGTTTTGCCTGCTAGAAATGCTCACCAGTATCTGATGAGCACCTTGAAGTGGCCTGACTAGGCCTAATGCACTGCCAACATAGACATCTAAGACAAGCTTGTCCTAGATTTCCTCAGACAAGCTTTGTCCTAGTTTTTCCTTTTGTGGACAAGGAACATATAGAACAAGTCTTGTCCTAGAAGTTTGAGAACAACCTTGTCACTGCCAAGATATTTGTATCGGATGGGCCTATCCAATGTTCTATCACCCCAAGATATGTGATGCAGTGTCAGTAGGATTAGGTGCGATGGAATTACTATCGGTATCTAATGCTCTGACACCATATTGCAGTGTAATTCCATCGCACCTAATCCTACTGACACTGCATCACATATCTCGGGGTGATAGAACATCGGATAGGCCTATCCGATACAAGTATCTTGGCAGTGTGTCCTAGTAGTCTTTGTTGGTAGTGATGCCTCAGTGATGCATACTCTGGGGACAAAGCTGGGTCAAAGAAGGGATTTGTGCTGGAGAAACTAGGAAAGAAGTACACTCCCCATGTTGGGCACATTTTCTGTGGACTCAGTGATATCTCCCTCCTGGAAAACCCACTCTCAATCTTGTTTCCAATGTCCAAAAGAAAAAAATAAAAAATAAAAAAAAATGAAAAAAACATGAAAAAACATGAGTAATTTCCTTCCCAATCCCCTTGTCTCCAAACATCATTCTTTCTTTCTATCTAATACTACAATGTTGTATTGTTGACAAGATTGACCTCCCCCCCCACTACTCCATCTTCAGTAATAGACATTTCCCAACCTTATCTCATCTGACATCTCAACTGTACCATATTTTCCCTTTCTCAACTCTTGATTTTTTCTTTCTTCTCCATCTCTAATTATAAGTTAGTAAATTCTTAACCAAGCAGGTGTCAAGAAGAGGACAGAGCCTCACTCACCCTACCTACTATCTTCTGGTAACTCAATTCTTAGACACTCACAAAAGGCTTCTACATCATACACTAAAATCAAACTAAAGATAGTTCACTTGATTGAAAATTTTAGTCTCATTAAATATTGATGAAATCAAAACCTAAGAAAGAAATAAAAGGGTTCAAAGAAGAAGAAATTTTTTTTTTTTTCAGGGAGACAAAAGAAATACAATATATATATAGTTTTCAGACCAACAAAAAAAACTAATCTTAGGTGTTTGTTTGTATATATAAATATTTGTTAGCATTGATTGAAAGGTCTCCTTTATTTACACACAGCTGAGAGAAGATAAGACCAAGACAAAACAAAGAAAAAAGGAACAGCCTAGGGTATTAGGCACCAGTAGAGCTGTCAGCCCTGAGGACTGCTCAACAGTCCCACAGACTGTCAAACACCAGTTACAGAGAGTACTGTGATAGTACACATGTGAATACAAGTGTAACACAAAGATTACATATAGTACTAATAAGAATACATATGTAATACCAAATGTGAGAAATGCTCAGCAACCCCAGAGTGTCAACCACATATTCCAGAAAGTACTGTAGCTGTAGAGAGGTGTAAATATCAATGTAACTTTAGATTACATATAGTACTAATGAAAGTACATATGTAATCATAAGAGTAAAACAACATTAGACATATGTAGATATATGTAATGATGAACAATCACAGCACAGGCTCAGTATCAAGAGCCCTAAGTATGTACTTACAACAGGAATGGATACACAAGACTGTAATAAGTACCCAACCACAAGTTGACCATGGTTGTCCCAGTAACCAGAAGTTGGCCAAGAGTTGTCACTGCCAAGATATTTGTATCGGATGGGCCTATCCAATGTTCTATCACCCCGAGATATGCGATGCAGTGTCAGTAGGATTAGGTGGGATGGAATTACACTGCAATATGGTGTCGGAGCATTAGATACCGATAGTAATTCCATCACACCTAATCCTACTGACACTGCATCGCATATCT
>MU167320.1:25160-37083 GCA_015951145.1 Cronartium quercuum f. sp. fusiforme G11
TGTGAAAGATAGAGAAATCCCTTTAATGTGTAAAGAGTTTTGATTAACACTACAAGCCCACCCCCCTTCAAAAAAAAAAAAAAAAGAAAAAGAAAAACTTTGAAAATTATTACAGAATTGTCATTATCATTTCTGATTATTTGGTGAAACCTCTGTTTGAGCTTGAAATGTTGTTCAGATTTTTTTTTTTTTAGGTTTTAGCACTTCAATACAATCAGTTTTGAGTAGGCACATTCACCCATTTTATTGTGTTCTTAATTTTTTTTTTGTCCTAACTAACATATCCGTTTATTAATATCTAGGTACAATCCTATTTGGTCCATTATCAAGACAAGGTAAATTGGTGATAAGCCAAAAGGCCCCAAACCCTCAAATCCTTCTTCCCCCCCCCCAAAAAAAAAAACTTCTGCCCGCCTCAAGAAACCCCCAAAATCTTCATTCCATTTTGCCTTCACCTAAAATGTTTATCCCATCTATAATCAAGGTGGGCTCCTTATTTTTCCCTTGCTGGAAACGCACACGCTTTTGAGAAAACACAATTTGCTCCAGAAATGCACGGGCCGGGCCAAACTTCGAACAACCCCTTGGATGATGAGCATGGAGGATACTCACAACTGTATTGTGCTGGTTTGATGAATGGGTCCCTTGCGCGCTGGGAAGGGGGCAGGAACAAGGTTGAATTTCATCTTGACCACCCATGGCAACTTTGTTGAGATAAATGCTGTTGAGATATAGTGGTCTTAGTTCGGTAGTGTAATACATTTCAAATGAGTAGTATGCAGTGTGCAATCTCTTCATGCTGATGGTTGAGGTATTGATTTCATGAAGACAGAATGAAGATAAGTGAAGATGAAAATGAAGACTGAAGACTGAAGATGATTGAGAGATTATTCAGATGGAGACTTGGGTTGAAAAAGGGTTAGGTGAATGGGAGCGTGTGATTGAGAGGCAGCAGCATGAAAATTGTCTTTTATTGTGTTTTCATCTTTCTTTTTCAACAACTATTATATGTTATGTTGGGGCAGTTCTCTACTCAACTATAAGAAGATTCATGTCGACTACTCTGATTCTCTCTTCTCTCCTCAAGGAATAGAGAATCAGAGTAAGTCTTACCTTAGTCAAATTTTTTGAATCGGTGTAGTCCTGACTTTTGTTTCAGATCTCATCTTCCTGTCTTTGTCTCTTTTTGATCCCTGCTCATTGCAGGTCAGCTTTCTTTGTCGAGCCTTTGCCTCGCATCTTTTTCATCCTAGCTCACAGTCCATCTTGTGGCCTGCTCGTACCAGGTCACAACTCAAAGAGTACTCTCAAGACTTTTGTGTCTTTACAAATGCTCATATCTTAGCATCTGCGAACCGTCTTTGAGGATGTTTCTTGTGACTGAAGGACCCAAATTTTGATGGGGAACCTGCATCATCGTTCGTACTTCGGTTTCACGGCATAGGTCTAAACATTGGGCAGCGATTCATGGCAAAAGTGTTCAAGTTTTTCTGCTTCGATAATTTCTCTTTCAATTATTATCATTACTGTTTTGTATTCTGGTGTATTGCTTGGCTGTTAGAAGCACTACGCATCCTCCTGTATAAGTAGATCGTCTTTCAATGTTGTGATAATCATGTAAAGGGTATACGTCTTTGTTGTGTGTTAGAACTTGGAATGTAAAATGAAACTAAAGTTATAGAAATCAGCATCGGCGGAACCGATGCCAATGTAATCTTTGATCACAACTGATCATCAAGTTCCAGGTGTTTCACCATAAGGAAAGTGATTTAAGCTGCCCATGTTAACTCCGACAGCTTTCCACCCCTTAGTGTGTTGGGTGTGTGCATTTAGATGAGTTGCAAAGGGCATTTTGTACTATCCAGATTAATTCACAGGGTTATGGACGAAGTATGACCCTGAGATCTGAATTGCAAACTATCCTTCCTGCTCCATTTCATTTTTACAAGATCCAGGCCGGGTATACTCATAGGAATTCACTGACCCCATTCCAAGATTGGGTGACCAAAAATTCAATTTTGAAGAATGTTCCCATGTCGAACGCTTTTTACCAACTAACCTGTAGAGATGCTTTAGCAAGTTCAACTACATCTTGAGTGCTTAAAAGATTTCAAAACCAACTTGGGCCTGATATAAGCTCCCCAATTTTCTGATATTTTTTTTTTTTTGACTTTTTTTAATTATGAATTTGGATCCTGCCAAGAGGAGCAACAAAATAGATACAGTTTGAAAAAACATATCAAGAGATACTTTATCTACTAGTTCAGACTTAAATAGGGAAGTTGATGGAAAAGTCAACAACCTGCTTGTTTGAATTTTGAATCCAGATAAGTGTGACCAATGTTATGTGAAAAATGAAACAATTTGATGTGGATATCATTTTGTATGTTTAGATAGCCTTCATCATTCAGCTGACTGAAGTTGCATAAGTGAGTGACTAGAATTTTACCATAGGAACTTTACAGAGCAATGACCATATGGACAGTCTACAGTACGTTATTCAGACGTTCTCCTGATTATTTCTGACAGTCTTCCTGTTTACTTTTTTTTTACTTCATGGCTTTCAATCCAATCAGACCCAATCATTCACATTTCCAACAAACATTCCATTTTATTTAGTTAAATCAAACTCATCGATTGGACTCATTATAATTCACTCAACTGATTCACCCAAATCGAATTACGATTCTATCACTTGAGCATATACTCGGTGGTTATCACTCTCAGAATCGTACCAAGTCAACTTGGAAACTCAAACGCTTTTGGTCTTACTGTTTACCATCGACTTGCGCTTTTGGTCGAATGCAATAATATATTACCAGCGCACTTCCTTTATCCTCAATTCAGCTACCTTATGTTTAGTGGATTCACGGATTTTCTAACAGACTTCTTCCGATCAGTCAGTCCTTCTTGAACTATCATCCAACTTTCATCCTTGAGCTGATCGAAAATGATTCAATTTACCTCTTCTTGTTAATCATTTCAAAGGTAAATCTCAATCAACTGATCGGTTCATAGAAGTGTGTCATGCATACATATTTATTTCGAACCTGGTTAATTAATTTTGTTTCTTGTCTCTTGTAGATCGACAGCTCAGTCGATTTAAACGATACGAACATTATGCTGAAGAGGTCTACCAAGTGAGTCAACTGTGGAAACTGGATCCGATTGAATACGTTCACGCTTCATCGCGGAATTAGAGCTCGAGTAATATATACTGACTATGTAATAAAACTAGGCCCACCCGTATTGCGCCTTCAACTGTAGCTCCAACTGGGCGCAGCCCATCTCCAACTCAGCGCTCATGGCCCCTTCGAAGCAGTAAATGCGGACCGCCCAAACCTGGCTGGACAGCTAATGAGTATGAAGAGCCTCAGCCTGTAAAAGTCACAAGCTCGAACATGAACGACTATTTTGATGAGATGAGTTGCAAAGGTCGCGCGGCCAGCTCAGGTCTCAGTGCGATGAAATTCAATATCTCTGATTCGAAGAAAACTGGAGACAACCGGGTAGGGTCCTCTCGAACCGGACCAACTCGAATATTGGAAAAAGCGTTCGCAAGCGCCGGCATGGGAGGGAAAAGAGGCAACAAGACGCCTGAAGTGAACGATAAGAATTTGAAAACCGTTCGAAGTCGACGGAATACGGTTGTTTCTGACCATAAGGCCGACCAAATGAAAATTAAAGGGGCTGCTGGTTCGAAGGGGCAGGTGAAAGAGGGAAAGAAGACAGCGGGGAAAATTATTGACCTCACTTTGGACAACGACGGATCGGATTCAGTTGAAGATATTGACTGTATCATGAACCCGGGACCTACAGACGCTCCCCTCAACTTTCAAGTCCACTCTGAACCATTGATAGCATCATCGGAAGATAAAGCAGAAGACCCCATGAGCCTCCGTTCACGCAAGCCAGCAGCCGTCGATTCACTGAGGTCAAAACGCCGACATAATTCGATATCCAATACGACTCCGCAAGCTAATGTCAATCAAGCAGTTCTATGCGGGCGTGCCCAGTCAAGTATGATTAAACTGATTTTCAAATTCGTTCTTTCACTGCAGATCGAACAAAACCTGTCTCATATTCCCGCTGACAAACCTTCTCCTGCCAAGTCCCTAAAATCGATGCAGCTGAAACGTTTATACATCGTACCTGAAGACGACAAGTCTATCGCTCTTCCTTGGCCAGTGCCTCACCAAAGTGCTTTTGTCCACGTTTTCGATCGAAAAGTCTCTTTAAGGGGAGATAAGCCTTCATGTTTTGAGCTGGATGTCGAATCGGCGCATATTAAGGAAGTACATACGCCAGATCCAAAAGAAGAACAGACCAAAGTCATACTAATTCTCAAGAGCGGGTTTTGGCGCTCGTGCTCTAGTTTCAGAAATCAGGTTGAGAAGTGGTCTTGTACAAGTCCGTTATCTTTTTACGTAATTCATTGTTGACTCTCACTGACTGGCCTTTGTTTCTAAGGCGAGAAAGGAAAACTTCAAATAACAACCACAATGATTGGCTTCGAGTTGAACGACACTGATAATGTGGCGACTGCTCTTATTTCTAGCCTCCACAAATTGTGCAAACCTGGCGGGCCCAACCTGGGTCTCAAGGCAACGTGCGATGTTTGAACTTGAATGTGGTCTGAGCGGTTTATGATTGACCTGCTTTGTTCCTTTTAGAACATTCTGGGCGAATTGTATCCCTACTAGCAGTGGTTGGAAGAAATACAAAATTCCATACAAAAGCCGCACCCAGTCCTCTGAAAATCCCAGGGATACGCTTCTTAATCCGCAAAATTCGACGGATCCAGTCAATCTACAGTGTGTACCTTTCCGTATTGACTCACATCTTGATTGGATGATTGATTTCGTTGTCCAGACTGACCAGAAACACAACCTCAACACGACCTTCGCCCCCAAAGCTTCCGCAAAGGTAAACACTTTTGTAAAAACCTATCAACCGTAAGCTAATTCTGATTCGTAGCAGTCGTTCCGCACACGTTCCGAGCTCACTCCATGGGCCTCACAACGGATTACCATTCGAAGAGTTGATCGAGTCGCCCACAGACGGTTCAGCTGAAAAACAACAAATTCAAAACCAGCACGAGCACAAAGAGACACACGTGCCTTTTCAACCCACCAAGAAAGCGGCACCCAGTAGTTCGACTAACATTTACTTGTCTACCAAGCGTCTTACACGCGCTGACACCCTACTAAGGGGTAAGAGTTTGGCCCCCGACAAACTAGCTCCAGCTGGCTCAAAAGTCGCTGCAAAAACACCATCGGATTCGGATACGTGAGTTTGGTCTGTCTACTCAGATACCGACTGCACGGCTGAAAAACCTTTATAGTGTTCTTGTATGGCCGTATGAAGGTACGAACTCGGTGGCCATCACTGGTGGCGACCTAAAACGACTTGAAGAGGGAGAGTTTTTGAATGATACTCTGATCGAGTTTGGTTTGAAGTCAGTTTGGATTCCTTATTGATTTGATGCTTGGGTCATATTAATCAATCTGGGATTTTGAAATAGATGGGAACTCGAGCAGATTCGAAACAGAGATCCTGCTTTATGCGAATCAATACACATGTTCAACTCATTTTTCTATCAGAAGCTCAGCAAAAAGCAAAAGGCTAAGTGGGTACAAGCTTACAACTGACCTTATCCTCATTTCAGGTTAGTTAACTTTTTTTTTTTTTTTTTTTTTTTTTTTTTTTTTTTTTTTCCCTTCACAGGACTGTTGCGGAGGAGTCCAAGTTGGCGTACGACGGTGTGTGGAAATGGACGAAGAAAGTTGACCTTTTTAAAAAGAACTTTGTTGTGATCCCCATTAACGAACAGTGAGTGATTGGTCAATCTGAGTATTGATCATATGTGGACTTTGTCTGAAATCACTCTTCCTCTACTATAGCATGCATTGGTACTTTCTCATCGTCGCAAACCCCAACAATCTCTTGAGTCTCGACGTACCCACTAAGGAAAGTGCACCTCTTAGAAACACTCGAGCAAATCGGTCCAGGACTTCTGGTGTACCAACCCCAAACAATGAAAACGAATCAACCACCGCTCTATCCAAGTCTGCTGGAGTTGAAGAAGATGCCAATCAGGTCTCGCACTATTTTCCTCAGAACGACGTGGTCAAGAACAATGTAGAAGATCAAGACTCGATGGCCGTCGACACCCCAACGAATGAGATGAAACAAATGAAGCTGGGCAAGGACGAGGCTTCAGAACCAAAACCGGAAGCTGAACCTGAACATGAATTGAAAGGCCTTGAGGATAAGAAAAGCGCGTGAGTCGAAGACTTGAGGTTGAGCGCGAGCCAAATCATTAACCTTGATTTTGCAATTGCGTAGTCCCTCCGTCTTTACTTTCGATTCTTTAGGCTCCACTCCCCATCGATTACAGGGGAAGACCGTGCTACGTTATCTGGTCAACGAAGCGCACGCCAAATTGAACCGAACCGATATTCCCCACTCTGTTGCGGACCACATCTCGGTGACAAGAGTTGAGGTGCCGGAACAGCCCAATTTTTGTGACTGTGGTCTTTACTTGATCCACACGTTTAGAAAATTCTTCGAGGACCCAATCAATATCATGAAATGGATCGATGTAAGTACTTATTTACCTTGCGTAAATTGACACATGTTGATATTCAACTTTATCATTTATAGTTGCAACCAACTCGCAAAGGATCGACCCAAAATTCCTGGTCACTTGAAGTCGCGGAAAAATGGGACGCCGAGGCCGCGGAACAAGCTCGCGAACGCCTCAAGAAGACCGTCATGGGTTTTATTCCAGGATGGAATGAATATCTTGCAGGATTAAAGTTAAAAAGGGGAAAAGAACGGGCCGATAAAGAAGAGAAGAAAGCTCAAAAAGCCTTGACCGAAGCAAACGAGCTCGTACAGTCGACGCCGACGAATGGGCTTGGAGGCAAGAGAAAAGCAGCTTCTGACGAGGTTATCTCGGAAGATCGAGAACCCAATGGACTCAATTCTCTCTCTGCGAAACCGGCATCGCTGTCCGACTTCGTACCCAACGGCAAGAATGATGAAATCCTGTATATGGAGCCACCGGTGAAGCAACGCACTCCGCGTGCTACACGATCTGCAATCATCGATGACAGTTAGTCCACTCTTTGTGATCTTTGCCCTTCTTAAGATGTGATCTGATTCCATGATTGTTTTTCAGTACCCTCTCTCGACCGTCCCTCCATAGAACCTGGCTCGCCTTCGGGTAAAGCGATGTCTTCGCATGACCCTAATATTCACTCGGATCCTCGCCTGCCAACCAAACGTCGGCGTCTTCTCGATGATGTGGAATCTGAGCAGCCTGATGGACAAGTTCGACATGTCGAGTCCCGACGACGCTCGGGTACACCGCCAGGTATCGATATTCTTATTCAAGACCCTCCCGAGTCCAGTGGGTTACCTTCAAGCAAGCGGATCAAAACTCCTCCAAGTGAAAGCAGCAGCCCACCTCCCGCCCATTTTTCTTCGCTGTTTCAGTTCTCGGGTTCTATGGAGCTGGAAATACCGAATTTGGACGGCGAACCCATTGAGGAGGAGCATCCCAGGCGACCACTAGCCGGTCTGTCTTTCGAACATCCGCGAGAAAATGAGCAAGGTCTCAGATCGAGTCCAGTGGCCCAGAAAAGGAAGAGCGAAAGCTCTTCACCCCTCACACCTGTACCTCCTATTTCACCTCAAATACCTACGACTGGCAAAGAATCTAGTCCTACTCACGGCCGAACGCGCAAACGTCTCAAGAACCAGGCTTCTGATCCTGATTCTGTGTCCTTGTCCAGTGCATTCCCTGCCCTTCCTGGCGATTGGTCTGAGTCTCACTCACTCTCAGAACCACCCACCTCCGGTCGAAACACGGTGAAAAGACGGCCTCGACAAATAAATGGGCTGATCACTGCAACAGCGCAGTCTCCACCACTACCGCCAGAACCAACAGGCGCGCACCATAAAGATCCAATCGTTTTGGGCTGATAGCAGATATATTCCCAGGAGGTAGAATTTGATTTTGCACTCCGATTAGTTCACCGCTCCATGCAAGCCGGAAATTTTTATATCTTCTCTGTATTATCACTGTTGCAAAGCTCGTCCCCTTTCGCTTCTACAACTTATTTATCTTTTGTTTGATAGTAGCTTTCAATAGACTTTGCTTTGTTGACATGCGTGAGATAATCATGCAAGTTGTTTCATCTACAATTCTTTATTCGGCCTTTTTTAAAGACAAATATAACAGTATCAGTAAGAATGATGATATGGAAATGAGAATTCAAACTTTTTGTACCTGCAGGGTTAGAAGACAATCTGACTGTTGAACTCGTAATGTGACTCGTTTAAATACTTCGACAGAGTACATCCCTGTAATACTATAATCGACAAATGTTCAACTCTTGTAAAGGTTTCAGTGAAAGTGCTACAGAGCGTGCGATGTTCAGATGACGAGGCAAGGGCGGTGATCACCAAAGTGACTATTTTTTGTATATCTACTTGGCTTTGGTCCGTCAAGCTGATTGTGGCAATGTAGTCGTATTGTCGAGGGGGTGAAGCCTCTGGAGCCCTTGAACGGCACGCCGCAAGGAGACGGTAGTAAGGAGAGCAGTGGATAAGCAGGGGACTTTAAGAAATATTACGGCTTTGGCTGCTCAAACTGTCTGCTTACTGGCGGAGATTGCCATGGTTTGTGAAATCTTGACACCCAATTATTGGAAGACGACTACCGAAGGCGGTGGTGAATGAGGTTGTGGAAGGGATAGAATAAATGACTATACTCCGATAAAAATAAAAAATGATGATAATGATAATAATCGGACTATTGAAAAGACTTTCTCTGAATCAAGGAGGTTAACAAATTAAATAAATTCCTGGATATGATATGTAAATATCACCACAAATGGGAAGTTTGTTATTTTCCAGAAATTTGTGGTATAAGTTGAAAGTCTGGGCTGACTTTTTTTTTTTGGCTTTTTAGCGATATTTTTTGACCACTCCTTCAATGTAAAATGATATAGATTTTGTAGAGCCTTGCATAAATAAATTATGCCCTCCATTCTACTTAATCCAGAGTATTGCTGTAGTCCAATTGATGATCTTTTTTTTTTTTTTTTTTTTTTTAAAAAAAAAAAAAAAAAACTCAAGTTATTTTCCAACCCTGAGTTGTGGAATTTTGTCAGAAGATTTACCTGTGAGACATTCAGTCCAACCTGTGTTAGTCTCCCTTTCTCTATTTCTTTGTCTCAAAATTGGTGTATTCAGTCGGTAGGACTTATGCTTTGATATCTTCTTGTTCAAAAGTACAAGGCAAGGGGGGGGGGGGGGTAAGTTTGATGGAGGCTGGCTGAGGTGTGAAGGTGAGTGAAAGCCATGAAATGGATGAGATGAAATACTTCCAGGCATAAACCTTAATAGAATATCATTTCTTCCAAGGGCAGAATTCATTGATGGAGTGGGTGTATACCCAAACAACACAACATCCACACTTCTGTTTGTGTCTTTCCTAGGATGGACTTTTCACTCACTAGGTAAAAGGACTTGTGAAATACAATAATCAAAGCTATTTCTTGGTCAGGGACTCAGAAATTTGGGACAGCAGGGTTTTAATACCCTACATAGACTCATGTCTCATCCCTGCCCTCAGGTTACAGGATTTCTTGATCCTTTCTGTGGCATGAAAGCAAAGGCAATTCCAACAAGAAGCTGTGGGAGTGAGAAAACATGAATGAAGCATGGTGCAGCAGTGAGGCAACACTATGTAGGACTCATAAACTTGCACTAATCTTCTCAGTGTACCAAATTTTGACCTATTTTGATCCATGGTCTACCTCAATAGGTTCTTAGGTAAGCCATAAACTTATCAAATTCCCACACTGTCAGGGAGTAGCTTCTTTCTGGTTACTCTCCTGGCTAAAGCTATGAGTAAAAGGCTCTTTGATGCCCAGATAAGTAACTGAGCTATTAGTACTGGGCACTCCCAAGTACTGATTTCAGCTGGATGACCTCTTAAAAGAGGGTTTAAACCTCTTATCTTGGGTCTTGATAGGATACACTGCCAGCATTATATACTGTCCACTAGGGGACAATGATTATCTGGGGGGACAATCATTGATGATTTTCACCCACTTGGAGGAAAATGTTCATTGATTGTCCCCCCAGACAATTATTGGCCCCTAGTGGACAGTATATAATGCTGGCAGTTGTAACTCTATAGAGGAGCTCTCAAGGGGAGGCCTTTATCTCTCAACCCTTCTATGACTCAACTCTTCAACACTGCCAAGATATTTGTATCGGATGGGCCTATCCGATGTTCTATCACCCCGAGATATGCGATGCAGTGTCAGTAGGATTAGGTGCGATGGAATTACACTGCAATATGGTGTCAGAGCATTAGATACCGATAGTAATTCCATCGCACCTAATCCTACTGACACTGCATCGCATATCTCGGGGTGATAGAACATCGGATAGGCCCATCCGATACAAATATCTTGGCAGTGAACCCAGTGGTGTTCCCAGCAGTTGTAGTGTTCTGCAACTCCACTTGGCAGCTGAAAAACTGCTGGGTATGGGCCAGGATCTCAGATAAAGCCACCTAACTGTTAAAAGCTGCTACAGCCACACAGTTTTGATGGTGGGGACATGACATGTGTGTTTAATAGCACTGAGCTTAAGAAATACATTAAACTTATTTCTTTTTTTAAAAAAATGCTAAAGAGCAAATTGTGACCTGCCTGATTGGAAGTAGACAGATGAAACAAAACTTCATTTCATCTCATACATTATCGCATTCAAAACATTGGCCAAGCAAACCCATTGTATGTAGCTTTGTTACCATTTCACTTTTTACCATTTGTATTTTTTTCTCTTGTCTTATTTCAATCTTTTGTTTAAAAACTTACAAAGTCATTGATTTGAGGCACAACCAGTTACTGTTTCCCCTGGATCATTAACAAATCTTGTTTGCTCTTCTCTTGTTTCCTCTAAGCTGTTATGGATACAAGCCTTTCCTTTTTTGTTTTGGTTGTGGAGTCCATTTGTTTTCTCTCTGTGATCATAGAGTATTGTGTTTTTCAGGTCAGCTTTATTTTTGCCCAAGCCTTACTTACCTGTGCTACATGCACTATATCAGCTATCCTGTGTCCCCAAAACACTTCAACTATCTACACACATGTAATGCCCTTTTTCATGCCAACACATGCCTAAATAACCAATACACTTTCACAAACACTCTATCTCTCTCTAAACCATTAGTTCCCCTTTGTCTCAAACCATGGCACCACTCTTCTAACAATTAATCCATCTCCAATACCCATGCACCTATTTTTAGTACCCTTATATTTATTTCTAACTTCTAGACTTTTGATACATTGATAGAACTTCAAAAATGAGTATTATAGCTGAGTCTTCTACAAACAATTCTCACTCCTGTAACTTTGATTATCTTGAAAACTGAGCTATAAAGTCTAACACACCAATTTAAATGCACATTTTCACTACTACATAACAGTTTCTAATTATTATACTCAGTTATAATGGCCTAATAATACTTTTGTTCTGTCTCATTCGGCCTTCACCTTGTCAAATAATGTTCGAGGCTGCAAGAGTTAAAACAAATGATGTTAGCCATCTGAACTCTGGCATACAAACTGGTTATAGCTATAACATTCCGAGTCTCAAAAAAGAGACCATGACTTAACACTTGCATCCGTGTTGGCTTGTATAAGTCTTATGTGCTTCATCTGCTTGAGGTGGTAAACAAAGAAATAAAGAAAACATAGGCAACTTGTAAAAAAAAAAAGGTTTTCAGCTATAAAAAAACATAGAAGCGAGCGTGTAAAACTTGTGAATAATGCGCCTGGTAGTAATCTTATCTTGTCCGACTCCCATCATTTCATCCACTCGATCTCTCTCATAT
>MU167320.1:37778-51797 GCA_015951145.1 Cronartium quercuum f. sp. fusiforme G11
AGAGCTCTTTCATCTTTGAGACTGCAACTGTTTTTCTTACTTCAACGAGCCAAGCTCTGGATATGAAAACAAAAAGCCAAACGTAGAAAGGTCGAATGTTGAGAAAGTCCATGCATCTTTTTGTATTCACTTTCACTCCGACAGATTTTGGGTAGCCAAATGGAAAAAAATCTGAACTGTTGATCTTTTGTATACACATCTGCTTCACTGATGATACTAAACTTTTCATACTCGTTCATCACACCCTTGTACTTGTTTGCATCCGAACCACTCTTTTGCAACTTTTTCTGAAAACTATTCATGAACTCCCGATAGAGCAAGAAAATTCATTAGCATCCAGTTATATATTTTAATAATGGTCCTAGTAAGAGCCTGTCAGATAGCCACAAAGGTTGCTCAAACTGAATTAAGTATATAAAAAACAGGATTAACATGCCTTCCCACGTTTCTCCCTCTTTTGTTGTTTTTGTTTATGTCTCTCTTCCTCTGACTCTTTCTCCTTCTTCTTCTTCTTCTTCTTCTTACTGCTACTCTCTGCACTCAAACTTATACGATGTCGATGTCGATGAGAATGTTTTTTTTTTCGTTCTCGTTCATGATAACGTTGGTCATGGTCCTCTGAGCCTTCTTTGGCCGGTGGGGAAAACTCTCATACTGGTTTCATGCAAGATCCAGTGAGCAGTCATCTTCGTGAGACTACGAACATGGCTGCTATACTCTGTTTAATCTGACTGAATGGCGGGCAGAACATCCAGGAGGCTTGGGCCACCAATCCTCCCTAAACCCATATGTTGAGGGGGGGTGAACTTAGAGAATTTTTTCAGAAAACCGCAAGCGTTTCGAGAATTGTAATATTTATACCAAATTAGGAAGTTTTTTTCTTTTTTTTTGATTTATTTCCTCAATTGTGAAAATGACTACCAAGTTGACCTGAACAAGTTTTGGTACTTTTTGATTTTGTGTGTGTGGAAAATTCCCTCGTAAATTTATAAGGTGCCATAGGGTACACATTGATGTGGACAGGAGGTTCCGAAAAAAAAAAAAAAAACTGTGTCCCAGTAGTGAATATTACTAAAACAGAAGGAGGTACTTGAGCCAAGTGAGATCAGATGTCTCTGTCCTTAGTTCCATTAACCTGCTAATGTGCTGAGGCAGGACAGCTAGCTTTGGTCACCATTGATGGCTTTGTGTGAAAAAAAAATTGCAGCTTGACCATTCTGAGTATGTGCCACACAAATTTACTCACAGCTCTTACATTCGTTTGCAGAAATTAATTCCTTGCTATATTATCCACTCCTCAACTGCTTTTGGACATTATGATCGAGGACATTTCTCTACCCAAGGTGACCCATTGAACTTCGGTGATTCATCCCCAATACTATGCCAAAAACCCCAAGCTAATTCATCAGAACGTGACATATCATTGCTCTGGCAACATCTGTCCGCGATTTTTAAAGATGAGGCAGTGCGAGCAAACAGCTCCAGAAAATTTGCACCTGGAGGCAGATACGGCTGGAGCAAGTCTATGATCCTGGAATCATTTCAGCATTAATGATGTGAGGTTCTCAGATCGGAAGTTACTGACCGGCAAGATTCGGTTTTCTCGAGTGATCCAAAGGCGTAGAAAGAAACACCTTCTTGAGTGGCAAAGTCTCCATCGGATTCGTTGATCGAAGAGAGGATGGTGTGTACCAACCCAATATCAAACCTTGATGAATTATCAAAGCACTCGGGTCAGAGAAAACACTTGGTTTAGATTACGCTTTGGGGTAGAGCGGATCACCTTCGTAGCAACGCCTTGGTGAAACGCTTGCCAGATTAAAAATTGGTTTGCCGCCCTCAGAGAGCAGTCTCTGGCCGTTCTCAACAGGTGATGCAGTTATCTTGACCCAATACCATTCCGCATAAGGCCCAACGATATGTGAGTCGGGCATGAACTTCGACATCAAGAACCGCCTGAACTATTGACACATGAGTCGAAAAAATGCCATACTTGTGTGTTGAGCCACATTCCACAAAGTTATCTTACCTTGGGTCGATTAGTTACCCAGATCGCGACCAATGCCCTTTTGTGACCATTCTCACCAAGCATCTGGGGTAGCTGCAGTTTAAAGAGATCATATAGTTCAACCGACTCATACTTCGAGCCACGAGATGCCGACTTGTTTTCCCATGGCGGACTGTCAGACACAAGCTGGGTCACGAGGTCAATACTATAATGATACTAGCTCAAGAGTCTGAATTCCGCACAAACTCACTCGATCACAATAGCATCCCAACCATCTACATGCTTTAGACGAGGAACTACTTGAGAAAATTCTTCTAGTAAAGATAGACTGAACCCAGATTTGGGTGGCAAATGGATGTCATAATTTTCTGATAGTGAAACGAGGCGCATGCTTTCTGGTGATAAGTTTACGTGTGTAAGTTCCGCTAAGCCTGAAATGACACAAGACAACTGACATTAGCTGTATAGTAGAGTCATCAGGTGTGGACGATGTAAACTCTCGCCTGAGTCAGAGAAACGCCATTGTTTTGGCTTACCTGATCGCGGCAAACGCCTTCGCGTTATATCAGCCCATTTAGGCCCACCAGAATTAAACGCACTCTTATATTTATTCTCGTGTAATCTTAGTCGCACGCGATCATGTATGCCATTTTCGTTCTGATCATGGTCTTCAGCCCACCACTCGGGATGACCTCGTAACTGCTCGGTTTCAATCCAACGCGCGCGTATCACCTCCACGGCAGCCGATATGTCAGGTTCAATAGAGGCGTGATGGGTTGCTTCGGAATTCGGGGAGGGGTCATAGGCATGATGCTGAGGACGCGCTTTTCCAGCGAATTGGACTGGGAGATGGTCCGAGCAGGGTACAGATGCACTGGTATCTCTCGAAACCAGCCTGTTATAAGGCTTAAGTGAAACTGAAGGAGCGTTTCGGTCAGGTTGAAAGCAGGAGGGACCGGTCTTAAGTGATGAAGCACTGGATGCGATATACGGTTTGGTCGGGGGCCGAGTGACCGAGTGAGCAAGACCGGGCTCGAATCCACGCAAAAGGGGGATGAAAGGGTCAATTAGACATGCTGTGAGATTGCGCTCGGGAAGGTTGACTTGGATGAGGACAGAAGAATTTGATTGTTGAGGTCGAGTTGAGGTTGGTGTCACTGTTGGCATGTTGATGAATGGAGCCTGAACGAAACAGTTTGAGGTGTGAAGAGTGAAAGTAAGACCGACTTGTGGCAGACTGGAGGGCGCTAGGACCAGCCGGCGACCTGCACACGACTGACGGACCGAATTCTTCTAAGATGAGTTCCTTAGAGCACCTATCCTGGCCTATTCGGCTACACAACAACGTGGAATTCTTGAGCCTAATTCCAGAGTTTCAGTAAAAGACACAAGAGTCTATCCTGCCTGGGTTTGGCTAAAGAGGTTGTTCAATTATACTCGTGTTCCAAGTGAACACGTATCGAAGACTGCTGGGGAAGATATAAGCTACGGTATAAAATGCATGAACGCCAACATGTTACAGTCTCACTCTTTTTTTAAATGATTTCACGTTTGAGAAGATTTCATTTTTTTACTACTTTCAATGCTTTCATGTCTAAAGTGATTTTTCATGCTCTAACTTATCTTCTAATTCTCAAGCATGGTTGTTTTTTTTTTCTCATGCTCCAATTTTCTCAAAAACACAACGCGTCTAGCAAGATCGAACGCATCCTTTTAAATAGTCAAAATCTCATCATTACTTTTTTTTTTCTTTTTTTTTTTTAAAAAAAAAAGGTTTGAAGTATAAAACTTCGATTTACAGTATTATAGCCATATATATTCATGTTACAGAGATGGCTAAATAGATAAACTGAGAGCAATCACAAATCTTCATTCACTCACGAGGTCTCACTACCACAAACGGTGGGAAAGGTTAGTGGCGATGCTTTGTATCCCAAAACTAATCGAATGGTCACAATGTCCCTCCGACGGCATACTATTGATATGGCCAGCCATTTGATGTTATCAGCGCTGAGACGATCGATGAAAGCGAACACGTGATGGCCCATAAGTTTCTTCTTCGTCACATCTTAATTTACAATTTGAGATAGAAGGACGTCTCCTCTCCAATTCTAATGGTCTTGTTATGGTCCTACTACTTTTCAGAGCGCTGGTTTCATGAACATATCATTCATGAGGAGACAGAACAGTTGTGGAGATCTCGACATCACAATTCGACACATTTTCATCACATCCACCATCATGTCCAAGTAAGTTCTACGGCCCGCTCAAATTCTCGCTCATGCCTTCGCTAAGCGCACAGGTTTATTGCGCAAGTTATAAGTGTATTTTGGGTCAATTTTTTTCAACTTGCAAACGAACTCCTGACCATCTTTACAAAACGTGCTACAATTTTGCTGTCTTTCGAATTAAGGTACACAAAAGTCTTGCAGACATAAGCAAAGACTCACTTTGATCACAACTGATCATCAAGTTCCACGTGTTACATTATGTGGAAATTGATTTAAGCTGCCCATGTTAACCCCAACAGCTTTCCACCCTTTAGTGTGTTGGGTGTGTGCGCTTGGATGAGTTTTGTACACGGAGATAAGAGTGTTGGACACAGCATTTTTTTAAGAGAAAAAGCAATGAAATATGAAATCAAATAAGATAGAGCCCTGATATACAGCTGATCATCCTTCCTGCTCTATTTCAAAGACTCAGGCTCTCCTACGATGATGATGCATTCCACCTTCATGCACGTCAGCTTCGTCACCTGAACCTGCCTTCGGTATCTCGATCTGCAGAACAGGAAAAAGATAAATTGTAAGTGACCGCTAAATGGGGATACGCCGATGAAGATGGACTGACCCCAGTCCATGATCGGGTGAGTGGCAAGTCTATGTTGATGAATCTTCCCTTTTCGAACGCTTCGTGCCAACCGAGCTGCAGTGCTGCAAATTGGCAGATGTTTGAGGAGATGGTACAAATGGTTGCCAAGGGCTTTCAAATCAAATGATAAATTAATGAATTGAATCTACATGGACGTCTACTAGGTCCTTGGCTCACTTGGTCTGCTTCGGATATAGAGCCGATGCCATTGGTAGGGCTCGCAGCCCAACCACCTCCAAGGAAATGCATGTCGATGACTTGGCCTCGCGTGTAACTGACCCGTTCGGATTTAACATGGGCGTGAAAATGTCGCTGCGAGTATTCATGAGGGTGCGCAATCAAGCTAAGCTCCTTGGGAGTCGATTGCGACAGGTGGAAAAGACTCCAATCCGGAACCATATCCAGGAGAGCGTCCATTATCAAAGGCGTATCCGAGGCCACATATCTAAGGCAAGGTTGAGATCACAAACGAGATGAGTTTTTACAGACTTTGCGATTATGTTTGAAAAACTCGCCAGCTCACACGTTGGGATAGACAGGCAGCCTTTGATTCGAGGCTCTCAGGTGACTCCACGTGGCATTGATGGTGTCAATGTATTCAGAAACTGGTATATAATCAAGTTTATGAACCGGATTGAATGGGTGTCGATCTCCTCTGGCACGGCCGAAAATTTAAAAAATCTCCACGAAAGAAAGTATAAACAATCAAAATAACTCACTTGCGAATATGAACAGACACAAATGGTGGCAATTGACCGTAGTGTCCACCTTTCCAAGCTTTTGAATCGATAATCTCCTTTCTTGTGTGTTCAATGAGCTTTCGGTTTTCAGCGTTGAGCGTGAACAAGGTCTCGAAAGACCCGCGAGCCATTTCGAAAATAGGTTTTCTTTTGTTAGGAATCAGGCGTGGCAAAAAGTCTACGGTGTGCTCGTTTTTAGCCGAATCTTCTCCGTAAGCCAGCTGAAACTCTTCATCCGAAAAGTGATATGGAAATATTGATGAAGTGATGATCCAGTGACGTGAGGATCGGGGACATCCATACATCTCTGCCGGCGGAGGAGGTTGGCATGCAGGTGCAGAGCTGCTCCAGTAAACCAAAGCACTATTAGTGCTTAAACTTGGAAAGTATTAAGAGTAAGGTATAACTACAACTGGACTTGCATTTCTAGGAAATGATCAGGCCAAAACCCCCGATCCCAATCGCCATCGACGATGAAAAAGTCTCGGCCGTCCTTCTTGGCTAGAGCATTCGCGAGAGAGATCGCATTGAGGTGGAAAGCCATCTGATAGATCATACAGTCAACCCTCTGGCCCGAACATTCAGTTAAAAAATAAATAAAAACCTGATAAGACCTACCCCAAAGTCATCGTCCAATAGATATGTCAGGGTCTTTTTACAAATAGCCCGACCTTGATTATCCGTCTTGGAATACGGTTGAATGTCTTCTACCGCCTGCTCAGCTTGTGTCAAGGAGAAGTAAGGAATGTGTATGGGTATTGTCGTATTCAAAGTCAATGGCACATCCGCTTCTGATTCCGGGTCGGCAGCGTGTATGTCCGTGGCTTGAAGTTTACAGTCTTCCAGGTAGTGCGATGGAGAGAATGGGAAATGAGTTGAGAGCGTAGCATGTGGGTGCGTTGATTTCCCATTCGAATGCTCCACAGAATTACCAGGATGTCCTGCCAAGACAAAAAGTCCCATAAGACCCAGCCCAGTCAAAATGACGATCCAAATGGATTTTGATCCTAAAGCTTCTTCAGGGTCGGACCATTTTTGGTTGTCATGATGAAGCAGATCGGACGCTCTCTGTGAATTTTGGCTGCGTCGAGATTCGATCTCCGCGTCCCGGAATAGGTCATCGGAAGTGAATCCTTGGTAAACCTTATGTGAAAACTTGGTATCGGTTATAAGACTGCTCGCGCTCCTAGGAGTTCGTTGTATCAAGGGTGATAACGGGGCATACTCGAGCATGTTTGGAGATTGTAAAGAAGAGCGAAACTGATTAGATGGGTGAAGTTGAATTGCAGAACTTGCAGAGGGATGTGGTGGGGGCAATAGAGCCAATTGCTCTTGCATTCCAGCTGCCTCCATAGACGGAGTAGGCGAACGTGGGTCGTATGACTTGTGGTTAGACATGACCGGCATGTTTCGATTGAATGTGGTTATCGGACGATAAATTAAAAGAATGCTCTCGAAAGATGAGGCCAGTCGGTTGGAGAGCAAGGAAGCCAATCAAGTAAAAAGTAGTGAGTGCGCCGGCGCTGGGGTGAAGAAAGAAGATAGGTGAGGAGATCTGAGTGGATAAAAGTGAAGGTGGTCAGGAAGAAAGAATGAGAGCGTCCAAGTTGAACTGGTGGGTCAGAATTCGAATCGAGATAGTCAGACTAGACCAGTCTCAGTCTAAATCTTAATGTTAATCTCAATGTCAACGTCAATCTCAATGTCAATCTCAGTCTCAATCTCAGTCTAAATCCAAGTCTCGGTGAGCTCAGTCAGTCACCGAAACCCAACCAGGCAGACCGAGTAGTGGATTGACTGAAATCAAATCGATAAACTCAACTCGCAAGTCACCAAAGCATACCCTTTCATCGATTCAACTAAACCACCACAACATCCAACTTGATCTCTCGTCTTGACAACCAGTCTAATATCGACGCTGGCTCAAACCCATCCGATACCTAGAACAACCCAATCACTCTCACAACTTCAAACATCTTCCAGTCCAGAGAGCCTCTGTCAATGATTTGGGTATAGTGTTTTTATAGGCATACATCGAGCATTCGCTTGCAAGTGTGGATACGGCTATGCACTTTGCTTGGAGCATACATCACGTACCTCGACAAACTCTCCTCAAAGCGAATTTTAGTTTCCCGTGCAGGAGTGTTGTCAAATAATCAACCCATCAGAACTTGCTTGAGCTGATACATAAATTCCATCATAAGAATTAGTACGGTCCTTGGCGATCCTAGTCTGGGACGAACTGAGCTTCCAAAAAGATATCCAAGTCTCAGAGCGATGAGCATACTTGGGGCATGGAACTTGAAGCTGGGTACACGGCCACTAGGGCCGACCGCAGGAATTCATCGATATAAGGCCGACCCAGAATGTATCCACTGTGAAAGTTGTGGGAAAGAGCACTTCCAGTACGCACGCAATTTTAACGCCGCAAGTCAGCTTCGTCCAATATTGCCAGAACCTTGCACTATTTCAAAACACTTCATTTGCATATCTCCTTGCTAGGTGTGGAGGCAGCCGATTTATAAAAAATTTATTGTCGAGAGCGTCAAAAAAAAAATTGAAGCGAAATGCGACAATCGGTCTGCGAAAATTCGTCCTCCGAGGTATCCAACAAACAAGATGTCAGGCAAAATCTGAGCCTGGTAGATCATATTGGGTCAGTTGACTAGCATTTTCAGAGACGCCTGCAAACCACTAGAGGACATATATAAGGTTAAAAGTACACACCGGTTGGTTTCACGGTATACAGCGACCTATCACACAGAGTCACAATTTTGATCCTAGAAAGCGCTGTCATGATAGATCGCGAGCGTTGTAAAGGAGCCGATAACCACGATCATCACCCAACAATCGACGGCTACTTTTCAAACCCAACTTCATCTCGGCCTCTGTGACATTTTCGACTTTAAGGAGCTCTTTGACATTAAGAATGAGTCCGGCCATATCAGGAGAGTGTCGATGATAGACTGTCTGCATTCTCTTCTTGAGGCCTAAGGAAGCCAAAGTATCACGTTTAGGTTTTGGTAGACCAATTGCTGATCGAAATAATGTGATACGGTAATGAGTTGTCTTTCGAGTCTCTTCGGAGGAATCCCTAAACGGTTTTTTATCTTCTTGAATCTTTTGGGTCGCTAACTGAGAGGAAGAGCTGGTCAAAGGGATGCACGCAGCCTGAGTCGATTGATAAAATCTACCCAAAGCTCTCAAGCTGGTCGATTTTCGATTTCCATGTTCATAACGAGAGATGCCCAAACGTGAAAATGCCTGACAAGTTAAGCGGAACTGACAAGAGCCTGTGATGATTGTCGTGACGGGTAGCATCTGTGAAGACCGAGTTGGGTTTGCAGTGAGATGTTTTTGTTTGAACTGACGAAACCTTCTCGATGGCTTGAGCAACCTAACAGTCTTAAGCTTAAGTCAAGCGATTTCAGGTTTAAGTCTAGTTTGAGTTCACAGCAGCACTCACCCTAACCTAGATCCCAACAAAAGTCTATGGACTCAATTTGACTCATGTTCAAACTTGCCCTTTCCCCAACACAAGCTGTGCTTCTTCTTCTTCTTTTTTTTTTTACATCAGCTGGTAGACATACCTTCATCTGAATCTTGAAAATTTGGAAATGAGGATCTGAAAATATGAAAATACCAAGGAGGGTGGGAATCAAGTATCAATCAAAAAAAAAAAAACTACGTTGGTGTTTCCTACAGTTCCTAGGCAGCTTGAGAGATCTTATTAAGTGTAACATGCAATAGTAGTTGACACCAATTGTGGATGCATCGATCAGCCTCAACTCTCAAACTTGGCCCATTCAGTCAGTTTTATGATTGTTCAAAAACAATAGTAGACTGCTCCAAAGACACTGGGGCAGGAACCTGGACAGCTACTATTGTAGTAGGATGGGTTGGTTTCAAGTCTGACTTTTTTATGCGCTTGAAGAGTGGCAAAAAATTCTACTGTAGCTTTTTTACCCAGTACATGTGTGAACCTTTGTAAAGTCAAAAAGCATAACCGGGCTCAATACCAGGCTAGACTTGCTCGATTCATTGTTGGGAGCAAATGATGGTGCACAGGCAGTGCAAAAATCCTACACTGTGCCTATGGCTTTCCAGGGTCATACCTAGGCTCATGGTAAAAAACCAGTTGATCCCTGCTAACCGTCCCTGTACATGAAAGAGTTGAAGGCAACCACATGAATCCACAGATCTAATATGGGGAACTTTCCAAGAAATTTCCAAGCAAGAATAAGGGAGCATCACCCTTATAATTACAATCACGAGGAGTATCATCTTTTATGATATCTTTTCATATCATTGTGAAGTTGGTTTGAAAGGGAATCTGTTGAAGGTTTGGTCAATTGCAGGTAACAACATTCTTTGAGAGTGTTTTGCTAGGAAAGAGGGCGGGCGAGTGGCCGTTGGAAAGAGTTGAATGAGTGAGTGGGACACTTCTACAGTTGGGTGTTTTGGAACATCAATGAATGTGGAAGGGATTGGTTGAAATTTTGATCCATCCAAAGATTTGTCTACTTGCTTCTGTAGGAGGTCCATCCGAACTCCATCCCTGACCTTTGCGAGCCTGAAGCACTGTGCACAAAACTCCGATCATGGGTCAGGTTTTATTACCGGAAAGCCAAGATGTTATTGTTATTTCTTTCTATCCCACTCAAAGCATGGATTACAATACAAGGAATCTCATATTTGGTCCACTTAGGACCATACTTGGACTTGCTGCTGAATCTTTTTTTTTTTTTTTTTTTTTTTTTTTTCAATATTGGAGGGGAACATCATGAGAAGAGCTCTTGTCCACTACCAATCCCTTGAAAATCTTTCCGCACTCAAGTTGAGCTTTTGACCGAGAAATTGGGCCTCCCGCGCGTTCCGATAGGCCATTAGGTCGGGCACTGCCAACAAAGACTACTAGCACGTTTTTCCAGAAATTCTAGGACAAGTGTTGTTCTAGATTTTCTCAGTCTGGACAAGGAAAACACTAGGACAAACCTTGTCTGAGAAAGTCTGATAGGACATAGTCAATTTAGGAAGTGAGGGTTTTCAAAGCTGATAAGAATTTTTTTCGAAGCAACATGCGCAGGATGTTGCGTTAGGGATAACTGCACTAGGTTAATTGCAACCGTGATCATGGTCAGACGAGCAATCAGCGTCCGCTTTCCTGAGTCATAGCCAGAAGTGCTTGGAGCTTCATCGACCAAAGTGTGTCTTTATTTTGTAGTACATGGTGCATTTAATGGTCTTCAACTTGTTGTACCTTGCAATTTTGTTTGGCATCACTCCGATCTACGCCCAGAGAACTTGAGCGTCATCATGTTCAAACGGCTACTTCCTGGAAGTGGACACCACAAAGAGACCCCTGCCAGGTTTTTTTCGGCGCCGTATGAGTCTTTGGCACTTCCATCATCCTCACGCGTCAATACCCCTTCGTTTCTCTCCCCTCCAAATTCAACTCATGAACCCGGCAATGGATACTTTGACTATCCTCCAAGTCCAACGAATGCCCATTCTGGTCGGGCCGGCACACCTTCCGTTTCGAGGTCGACGTCACCTATCCCCCTTGCTTCCGGCGATGGCTTGCCCAGCGTGTCTGAAAAAGAAGAGCTTTCGGGAAAACCCACAAGCCCAATGCTCGCGAGCGCCGGAACAATTGAACGGTCAACAATGCTCAAATCGATGAAGTGCGTCGAGAGCCTTCTCGGAGCGCTCTCACAGCTCAATGAAGTACAACAAACGCTTAACAAGTGCCAAAAGAAAATCATGAAAGGATGCAAGGACCTCGCAAATATACTAACCGACGATACAATGTCAAAGGAGAACATTAACGAAAACGTTTTGGGTGAGTTCATCGTGGTCCTTCAAGTTCCGCTTTTCACTCCTGTTCAGTTCCAGAACCTTTTTCAAATGGTGCATATCGATCCACTAAGAACTCATCCTTTGATCATCAAGTCAACACTTTGATGTGCGCATCATGTTTCTTTGGATCCCTGCATGAAGTTACAACTAAGACAGCAAAAACCACCGAGAAAGAGTACAATAACCTGGAAGACGCTGTGCTAAAAGCATTCAATAGAATTGTGAAAGAAGAGCGGGCGCATGACGAACGCCTTGATGCACTTGAAGGAAAAATTCAAAAAGCCAACTGTAAGCGCTCACACAAGCGATCAACCGCGCGATGTAGAAATCCTTATGACATTTCAATCTTGTTCGTGTCTTGCTTAGACACGTTTGATAAACACCGAAAGCCAGCGAAAAGAGGGATGTCGCATACCGATTCACAGGAAGGAACCGTTGCAGCAGACCGGTATCATGCCTCAGTAGCATCCCTTGGGCTCGACGTGACCAAGTCCAAATTAGCTCACTCCAGTAAAATGTACTCTCGCCGAGATTCACTTTGTCGGATCTTATGTAGAAGCGTTTTTCAAATAGCTGAAAACGAGTGGAGGCGGAGCTGCGAAGAGGTGCGACGTGCAGGCTTGGTCGTAGGTCGAATGACGATGTGGGCCAACTTTTGCACACACGATGGGATGCCGAAGAAGATGCCTGAAAGCATCCTGAACGAGGAAAGTGCTTTTGGTCTTCGAACCCAGATCTCACGCCAGAATACGCCTGGTCTTGCGACAACAACCTTCATTCCCAATCAAGCTGAAAAGCTGGATGACGGACAAGAAAAATTGTACACAACATCAGGACTTGGCCTAGTGCGGTCAACCTCAATGACGCTGGGTCCCAGGCAGAATCTGGACTCGATGAGCCCCTTCATACCTTCTCCTGCTCTCGAAGGGAGCTTTGTATCAACAGGTCAACAAGCTGTGTCTTCAACTCAATATCTTCCGGAAGCATTAGATGGGGCGCTTGGACGCTCTCCTCGGTTACCAGTTTGCGATGACGCCGGCTCAGGGCTTACATTCACCGTGGCGACTGCGCCGCTGGCGCTACGAAAAACCTCTCACCAATCTCATCAAGGAGCATCACCCAAACCCGAGGAATCTAAAACCACGTCAGCCCTAGAGGGCCTATCTGCATATCAGGACAGATTTCCATCTCAGCTTCTTCGCAGCCTGAGCGCCCAGGATGCTCCTAAATTTGACTTTGTGAATCCAATGTCAGCCGATGAGTTAGCGACTATCAAGGCACATCATCGTGTGGTCGAATCACATAATGCGACGGTTGAATTGACACGTTTGCTTGAACACAAGATCAAATCAAGTTCACAGAGTCAGAAGTCTTCCGATCAGACACAGTCACTCAGTACGGCTTCAACCCTTGCGGAAAGTTCTTATGTCCATCAGATTCCCGGAAATCAAAATCAAGCCGCGGAGACAATCTCGAATTCTCAAAGCTCTCCTGTTAGGTCGAATTTGAGAATAAATGATCCGAAGGAACATTCGGCTCGCCAGTCTGTCTCCGGTACAAGCCCATATACAAAAGAGCCATGCCGTTCACGAAAAGACGAAGAATCGCCCTCGCCTCTCGAACGACAAATTAGCATTGCGAGTCTTGGAAGCACAAGCAGAAATGTAGCAAACGTGAAGAAAGTCTTTCTGGCACAGAGCAAAAAAAACTTTGAAGACACGACATCACCCTCTCTCTCACCAAGTTATGCGACCTCGAGTTCCGCCGAGCAATTCCCTGTACACGCAAATAGCGTTGCTGCATTAGCCAGCCATTTTTCGGCTCTGACGGATCCTTATTTGCGGCAATTTGAGCCTCGGCCGTTCACGGAGGTGGCGAGTATTCCTAGACGAGTGCCTAGCCCAATACCTATTCAGCGACCTAGGCTATATAATCACCGCTCGAACACAGACGTCGAAAATCCGGTGATGACGCCGACTTATCAAGTATCTTCTGGTTTCCCGTCACTTATTCCCAACAGAAGCCTCACGCAACCTAGTCCCCAGCACATCAAATTATATGCTCAGCAAACAAAAGTTCGCGAGAATAGCCAAAAATCCTAGATAAAACACTCCAGTGTAGGTGACGCAGATGTTTTTGTCGCAATTTCATGGTTGTAACAGTTGTGAGATAATTAATTTTTGGCCATCAATGGAAATTTGTACCTTTCTATATTTTTTTCGACACCAGCATGTTTGAGAAATGCGAGGAAACCATTTGTGTGTGCGATTTCATATGTTTGGTTGTAATTTCCATTAAAGTTTTCCTTTGATGACGTCCTGGAATTTATAGAGTCCATTTTTTTTTTTTTTTTTTTTGTATCAATAGCTTTATCAAATTGGTAGACCGAAAACTGATCAGACTGAAATTTTTGTGATTAGATTATTACAATGTAGTTTATGTTCTTCCCTTGAATGAGAACCTAAATCAGAAAAAAAAAAAAAAAGTTGAAGTTAAGTACAAACAATCACAAACTTTTCTTTTTCTTTTTCTTTTGCTTTT
>MU167320.1:51897-67875 GCA_015951145.1 Cronartium quercuum f. sp. fusiforme G11
TTTTTTTTTTTTGGAAAAAAAAACAAAAAACAAAAATTGCTGGTGAAGAATACAGAGAATAGCACTCCTTCTTCAAGTTCTCTAGTCAGATACCTATTGTGGTAGATGATGATTAAAAAAATTCAGTTACTGTGATCATCAAATAGGGTTTTGACACTGAGACGGAGCAAAAAAAAAAAACCACAACTGTAGAATAAAGAGAACTTGCTTTCCTTTATTATTATTTTGTTTTTTGAAAACCTATAAAATGCTCATGATGAAGGGTAGCCAATTCCAGTTATTTTTTATTTTTTGGTAACTCTCTAAACTGGAAAATTGACCCAAATTGTGACACCTTACAGTATTCATCACAGAACAATAGTAATGGGATCTCGAATTTCAAGTCAAAGTGATTGAAATTAGAGATAACGGGTTCAACGAGGAGGCAGTCAATTAGCTTCAGGTGATGGTTTTTAATTGGTTGCGGCAATGATTGATCTTACACCGCCCGAATGATCTCAGACATATGATTCGTTTCAAGGAATACAAAACTATCAAACATCAAACCAGACCCTTCCACAAATCCCATCAAATCAGTAAAAATTCTTGCTTTGAGGGAAGTGCACAGGGAAAGAGCTCTGGAGAGTGTTATTAAATCAAATGGTATTGATGACCAGGCTTCTAGACAATGTCATTGGTATGAGACTATACCAATTCATTTGGTTCAAAAATCTATTCCTTCCATGCTCTAGTCCCCAGTCCAACATCCTTATCTCGGTAGCGCATCGCACCCCTACCTATTGAATATGAGGTTATGTCGCATAGTCAGCTACAAAGAAGGTGTCCGTGAACACGCGAAAAACAAAAAGTACCTTTGAACACGACCCCACCTTCTTTACGAGAATTGCTACTCTGATTCTGCTTCAGAAGCTCCAGTGCACGATGTTTTCGTTGACGTTCTTCCTCAAGGCGTCTTGCCGCTTCAACAGCTCGTCGGGCCTCTTCAGCCGCTCTATGCTCGTCCTCAATCCGTTGAAGTTCAAGTTCTTCTTCGGTAGGACCAAGGACTGAGGGAGATCGATGATGAGTATCCTTCAGTTTCAATCGTTTTGATTTTTTCGTCTTCTTCGCCGCCTTCGCCTCCTTCCGATCGCGTCGACGTCGTTTCCGTGCCGCTCCAGATGACTCGGATGATACCGATGAACGTGACGATTTGGATGAGGATGAACTGGGTGAAGGGGAACGTGAACCGGCATGTTCGCTTGATCTCCCTGAAAGCATCCACGAGCGCATCAGTTGATGTTTGGCCACTTTGTGTCAGTGTATGAAAATCATCAGTGCTGACTTTTCAGATGCGCACTCTCCTTCACAGGCTTCACCTTCTTTCGAAGTTCTAGTTCACCACAGTGTACAATTTTGACAGCCTCCTCACCTCCGATCGGACGATGTTTTTTAGGATCTGTTTCTACCTGTGCGATACTCTCAATGACATCGAACCCAGATTGAACCCGACCGAAGACCACATGCTTGTCGTTGAGATGCTCTGCAGGACGAAGTGTGATGAAAAACTGGGACTGGTTGGTATGTGGTCCTTTGTTGGCCATGACGAGTAGTCTGGATAGGTGCCAAACACGCCCAAGTAGCAAAATATATTAGTTCAGTTTCCTGTCGTCGCTTCTTCCTTTTCTAGCCGGTGACAGTATGTGAACACTCTAACCCTTCTTGATCACATTTCAAATCAAAATTTTCGTCCTCGAATTCGTCACCATAAATCGATTCCCCTAGAGTGATGATTTACATTCTTGAGTTCAGGCAAATCGCAAAGTGTTTAGGTGAGGTCCCTTCGAGTGCTTTCAACATACCTGACTTTCCGTTATTATGAATAAAATCTCCTCCTTGTATCATGAAACCAGGTACAATACGATGTATAGCCGACCCCTGAGCGAGAATAATCAGAGAGTGACTCAGATTTTGTTTGGACCTGAACGACCCACTTTGTACCACAAAGGCCTGTCAGGAGCTTTAATGCTCATCCCACGCTCTCCTGTACATAATGCACGAAAGCTGGAGCCCAAAATGTGATGAGATGAATTCAATGACCAAGCTTGCGGGATGACTTTGATGGGTATTTCGATCGAATAGCTCACTTCTCGGCAGTCTTGGGTACGACGTCCTTGAAGAGTTCGAATATTACCCGTCTTGGCTCGCCTTTATGGATCGAAAAATCGAAGAAGGTTCGAGGATTGATCATGCTATAGAGTGTACGACCAAGACCGTCAGGATGGGTGAGCACTTGAGGAGGACCAAAGTGAGGTCCAGTGAGGCTCGTTCAATCTGATACCGACTGAGGATGGTCACATGACACACACCCAGACATCGGTACTGTACCGTACCCCTGGGGAGTCACAAGAGTACCGGGTCCAAGGAGTGTTGTCCCCAGGGAAGACGGTGACGGGAGACGGGAACGGGTGGTCAGGGACAGATTTGGACAGTGAGGAGAAGAAGTGAAATTGAACGTCAACACTCGTTTGAATAAATTATTTAATTTGAAGGTCTCTCTGACAAATCAAGAAACTGGGTCGAAAAATTGCGTCTGGTCAACTCAACCTGTCCTCTCATCCCCTTAATTCTAACTACTGTACAACAGATCGGGTCAAGTTGTGCTATACTAAACCTCTTGACGGCCTCTCCTGCGACTTGGGGTTCCAAAGGTACAAGGGTGAGCTGTCTGGCGTAAGGGATGATGTCATCATCATGGTCAAGCTGTGCTACTACTGTGGTGTACTGACGGTTGCGTTTGTTTCGGATTCACTGTAGGTCATGGTACCACAATAAGCTAAGACAATCTCATGAGAAAAGTCGCTTCGACATCATCTGTCACTTCATCGACAAAAAGCTTTAATGTCGTCTGAAAGTACAAGAACGCCCGGCATTCCGCCCCGCCAGTCCAATTCATTCTTTTGGTACCTCGTCCCCTCTGGGAGGGCGTTGACTACTCTGACGACGCTCTGTGTGATCGCAATTAGCACTGCATATGTCCTCGTACCGCGGCTTATCAGGAAATACGCAAGTGGGTTCAAGATCGGGAACGTCGGTTTTTTGAGTATCAACGATGTAGAATGGGGCGGTCACCGAGTTTGGGTTAAGGGGAAAGGAATGGTGATGAAAAGTGAGCTCAAGAGCAAGTTGGAAGAGATCGGGATCGGCGAACGAACAAAAGTCAGGTTAGGGTGTCTAGGCCTTCGATTTGGCAAACGCGAAGGCGTCAGGCGTCAGTGGGTCGCTTTACGGGTCTCCGATGTGAGGATTCGAATCCCAAAGGCACACCTAGAATCCTCACGAGATGCGGAGGAGGACGCTGGAACGGGACAGACGACGTCTGGTGACAGGGAGTCTGATGAGGATCAGAACCAACAAAACTCCATGTCTAGCTTTCAGAGCGCCCATCAACCACATTCAGATCCTGCACGAGACTTCAATATGTTGAATGCCGTGAAAGCAATCGTTCAGAATACATTCAACATGATCAAATCTACTAATCGTTACCTGTCTTCACAGCCTCCCAATTCACCGCTTAGGTTCCTCTTGAAATGCTTGAGATTCTTTCGAATCAAGGTGATGAAGCCGACACTCATTCGATTGAATCAACTAGGAAGGCATTTTTCCTGGGTCGTCAGCATTTTCGGGTTCGAAGTCAACAATATTCACATCGAGGTTGATCAAATTTGTAAGATCACTTGTAGCTTGAAAATCGGGTTTGAGCTTCTCCGTGGCAAAGACAGTCAGATCTGCAGTTGGATCATCGTCAAAGAGATCCAATTATACCGATGGACAGCACCCATAGGAGCCCCACACGCCCAATCAAATCGAAAAATTCGACCCAATTCTATGTTCAACAGTCCGAGACCTCTTCCGGAATCATCCTCTGACTTGGCTTTCAACCTTCCTGGTCGCGTCGAGCTCTCGGCTAGAGCTCATTTGGACCCAGTAGTCGGTTTGGCAAGCATCTTAAGGCCGTCCCGTCAAGACGCTAAGAGGCGCATCCCTATTGATCAGTCTCACAATAACCGTTTGGACGAGAGAGTGACTCACGACAAGACGTATGGCCACCTGGTTCGCCCTCACTCTATCGACTTTCATATCACGTTTTTCGAACCGGCGAATTCAAATATGAGGTCAAAGAGGAAGCCTCGATCACCTGAGGAGTCGCAGATGGCCTCAGGAATTCTATTAGCTCTCCATAATACTCTTCACATAGTTCATTCACTACCCATCCGTAAAACAACCCAGCCTCACGATGGTCAAGCACCTGAATCTAGATCTTCACCAACGAAACACTCGTCTACCGATTTTCTGCAGCCAGACCTCGATGAACGTCAGTCCGCACGCCTAGCACCTTTGTCGATCCTACGCCGCTTTCAGGTAGAACTTCCATCTATCACATGTACCTATCTTCCCACCTTGTCAGCCACTGAATCTCCAGAAAGTCCATCTATGGCTTCACAACCGACTTACCTGGCCACCTCTTCACCTCTCCAGTCGCCACCGTTTACTAAACCCAAAGTTATTCCACCGTCAAACGTCTCGGCGCGCCTTACTTTACAAGGCCTAGCTTTAAATCTAGACCTAAGCGAGGATCAGATGGATTGGCAGAAGCCCCGAGGGACCCATATGGAATGGTTTGGGCGTGGAAATCCAGTTCTGCTACGATTTCATGCACGATGGAAAGAGGTGGCGTTATCGGCTGAGCTATTTCCGAGTGGGACGATACCCTCACCGAATCTCCCTCTTGAAAGCAGTTAAGTGATAGCCTTACTATCAACTGACATCACGCAAGACATATTGACTAACGTACATTTTTGGGGGTTCTCATCTTTTCTCAGCATTTCATGATCCTCAATTGTATCAAAAAGTTAGAGTTCCTAATTTTCACATTTCAGAAACTTATTGCACTTTGAGCTCTACTTGGCTTCCTAAGCTTTTACGAAAGCAGCTTCCTACCAAACAAAAGAGGCTGGCGTCCACAAGCTACATCAATTTCATGGGTGATCATAATGCACACATGTTGGTCGCCGAAATCGAGATAGGCAGCATCAAGAGTCAGATGTCTATAGATGATTTGACTCTTGTCAACGTCTTAGACCTAAATCTTTCATCACGTCAACCTTACTCCCGCAAAGTGTCAGAGCATGCCCAACCAGATGCGAGCTCTATGAATGCTTCCAATGGAATCAATCATAATCGCTTTTTCTCCAACGTTCCGAGACTGGCCACCATAGTTTCCTTACATTCGTTTTCTTTTGATCTTTATGGACCGTCGATCCCGGGTCCGCTAGCATTCGGCCCTGGCTCTGCCAATGATCTTTCTGACTCCATTTCGAATGTCTGGACCAGCTCCGATATCCTTACCATGGGGTGCTCAGCTCTGCATCTGACGATCATTGGAGAATATGTCGATCTATGTTTGAAGCGAACCGAGGCACAGAAACGTGAGGCGAGGAAGCGGGCCAAAACCAACGAGGTTTTCATCCCAGCATCATTACGTGACGTAAACATCAGTCAAGGCCACGCAGACGCAATCACGGGCGATAGACACTTCACTGACCCCGAGGGCACCTTTGATAATCAAGAGGAACATGCTCACCGTGGGAATACGCACGCAACAGCAGAGCGTGTCATGAGCAGTCTTAAAAACGAGACTGGTCTATATACCCAAGCTTATCCTCTCCCGATTCCGAAAGCTACCGCCCCGTCGTGGCAGTCCAGAGTTGAAATCTTTCGCGAAGCCGACGAAATTGATTTTCTTTACCAATGTACGACAACATTCATAACGAGCTCTGTAGATGTCATCTTCTCTAGTAACACACCTCACGAGGATCATCACTTGAGACATAACTCAATAGATCTACACCATCTGGATCATTCACGCGTTCCGATTTCTCGAAGCAATCACGAACTTCTGTGTGTAACTTCCATTGAAATGGTTGGAGATGTAAGTGTGGCCGGCTGGGATGATCTGTGAGTCTCTCTGCATCGTCCAAGGATGTCTCTAGACCCCGGTTGATGCTAGAATAGAATATGTCCTAGATTACAACCCGATCTCTGTCCGATAATCGATTTGGCATCTCGTGAAGGCACATTGCAAGTTGTTATCGACGACGTCGATATCGACATCTGGCGTCCGAATGTCATGTCAAGTCTCGCATACATATCTCAGATGATGAGCTCTCTCAAAGCCTCACGAGCTCCTGCAGCCTCAATAGCGCCTCGAATTCCTCCACCACGTACCCAGCTATTCCCACTTGACATCGCCTGCTCATTGGCAATTGTGACAATGAGCGTCCGGACAGCCAGCTTCGACTCCAAGTGCGATCCCAAAATCGCCCGAGGAACAAGAATCCAAACAAAGGCATTTCTCGTGGAGTTTTTTCGCCAATCCAGCGCTCGTCCCGGATTATATAGCTTTCCCAACAGAATTCGACTCGATCTTAGGGAAGACATTCGACTGCAATCGAATTCAAAACTTGTTCACAATTCCGAATTCGATACATGTCTGGTGAAGTGCGACATAGGTTCCGTGAAGGTCGTCTGCGTGCCGGATGTGACCGAAGCCTTGAGTATGAGTTTCGACAGACCGGCAACATTAAATCAAGAGCGTTATCAGTCGCAATCTTTGTGGGAACTGAAAGGTAGATTGCCTTTATCCAAGAGGTCTTTGCGCACTTCCCCGGCTAATTTAAACGCCGACCCAGATGGTGAAGACCCCGTCAACGAGGAATCCGACGACGATATCTTATTTTCTGAGCGGCTTGCTTGTCGGGTTACCCTGCAGACACTGAAAAAACCTATTGGAGCAGGACAGGACGAGCTGATCGCAGCTATGGATGCCCAGTTGATCAAATTGCGCGTCGACACCTTCCACATATACTGTTGCCTTTTGAGCACTTCCGCTTTGATTGGCTTGATGAAAGCAGGGAAGTTGCATCCGCAAAAGCAAGCAGACGTTAAAGTTGTGAAATCTCGGCGAGCGCTTCAAGTAGGAATCCGAGCGGAGATACAAGCCGTCCATCTCCACCTGCGTTTGTCGCCACAGGTTCCTTTGCCCATCGAACTACGCCGTCTGTCAATTCAAAGATCTCAAAAGCTTGGTATTGATATCCGATGGGACACGTTGCTAGCTGCCGGAAAGAATGCTGCCAACCCATTGATGTGGGATGACATCTTGAAAATCAAGACATGCAAGATCAAAATAGTTGAAACGCATCCCATCTCACCACCCCATCTCGCAGCTGGAAAAATCAACCGAGGGTGGCATCCTTTTATTGTGTTGATTGAAGGGGACGCGGCACGACTCCGGCTCCCCTTCAAATTCATCATTGCCGAGGTCATCGAAAGCATCTCTAGAATGATCAAGACCATAAAACAGCTTTCATATCAGTTCATCAAGGGCGGCTACGGTTCAGTCTTACAGCCCGTCGTCGAAAACCCGAAACGCCTGCCGGAAATCCAGATACAGTTCAGGATTATCGTCGTACAAGCCGAAGACGATCCTTTTGAGAACAAGCTAAATGCGATACGTCGAGCTGGAAAAGAAGAAGTCAAAGAACGTCTAGCACGAGATGAGAGCTTTCAAAAGAAAGCAAACGAGATCAACATGGGCGGCAAATCGGCATCAACAAGCGCCAATTTTCCACAGAAAAGCGAAATACCGTTCAGATCTGATGTCGGTAGTCTCAACTTCAGCGAAGACGAAAAGTTCCATCGACACTCATTTAGCTCATCCTTCTCAAGTCCTGGCGAGGCTATTCCTCGGGTTTCGGTCGAAGAAGCTGCTCGTCGCCTACAAGAGTATAATGCGGCAAGTTGGATCAAGCGAATTCGAAATGCGATTGCAGAACAAGAGCGACATGAAGATGGTATTCAACGACAACTGTATGGTCACGCCAGTCACAAAGTCAGCAATGAATTTCCTGTGAAAATCTTGCCACTACCGAAGACAAGCCCATTGGTCCGAGCGGTCTTCAATTCCATTCACATCGCGCTATACAAGGCGGAATGTGAAAAGGTAGAGAACGGGTTGATGGATTATTTGCACCGAGTGGGGAAAGGTCTTCCCAGAGACACCAAGTTCTCGTCGATTGTTCCCTTTCACCTCAGTTGGCAAATGGAAGGTGCTTCTGTTCGGCTTCGCGACTTCCCACTCTATCTATTCTCCTTACCCCGGCCGCAAGTCAACGAGGGAAATCAGCAACAACGCCAGCCCGATCAGCATACATGGCAGTTGGAGTCCGACTTCGTCATCGCTGAGGAGATGTGTACCATTGAATCTGTTCGTACTGGTCCAAGCTTAATCGTGCCCAGGAAATACTCGAGCGAAGGTAGGATATACTCGATCGAAGTTCCACGTTCAGTCATGCCAGTAAAGAGTTACGCAAACCCGGTCGTCAAAATCAGGTCGATGTGCCCCGTCCGAATAGGTTGGGGTAACTCTATGCAACCCGCGGTCCAAGACATGGTTCGTGTGCTCGAGAGCCTTAGCAAGCCGCCTGCAGACCCTTCAGATCGCCTCGGCTTTTGGGACAAAGTCCGTTTGGTGCTTCATTGGATTGTCGAAATCAATTTCATCGGTAGTAAAACAGATGTCGTCCTTCACTTGAAAGGCTCACGAGATCCGTACGAGTTGCTGGGCAGTGGCGCAGGTTTTGCAAAGGTTTGGCGAGGAAATGTGAAATTTCTGCTCGGGCACGACAACAGCGATCAAGAGTTTTTTCAAATTAAGAGTGATCAGTATATTCTAGGTATTCCAAATCTGAGGGACCTCATCGATACTGCGGCTAGTGGTTCGGCTCCATTACTCACCGCTAGTTCTGCTGCGAGCTACAAGAGACGTTATCGCCAAGCTTCGGGCGTATCAGACTCGGATGACGAAAGTGACACCGATGCCGTCCACGCCAGAAAGACAGAGTTCTTGAAAATTGTGGCCAAGCTGACCAATGGTGTCAGATGGGGTATGGGTATCGTGTTAGAGAGAGCTTGTGGAGATGAAGAAGAAAAGACATGTGGTTGCACGGGCCCAGCCTTTCATCGTAAATGCCGAATATTCAAATTCAAACCACACTATCAGGTCGTTACTAAAACTCTGCAATATGCTATCACGCCAGCAGGAGAAGTTAGTTGAAGTTCATTCTAGTGTTCAGCTTGATGGCGTGTTTTGATTTGTGCGCTTAATTTTCTTCTTTTCAGCGACACGATTCATTCAAGACTTTTCGATCAGACTTCATTCACTTTTCAATCTCGCTTACTTCGCCCACCGATGATAAGTCCCTGCTCAGGCGGCCTTCGGGACAAAACTCGCTTCATGTTGCGCCTGAGGCTTTCACACATTTCTGGTCATGGCTCAAAACTTTCGATAGTGCGCTTTCATTGCCCATTCGACAAGGCGCTCTCTTCGCGTCATCACAATCAGCTTCCAAAAAGTTTGGGCGGCACGTGGCAACAATCAAGTATCGGTTCAGTATCTCGCCACTATTCCTTGCTCATACATACAAGTACGAAGACTCGGCTGATTGGGTGAATGGACAAAGCGTTGTGCTGGGCCTCAAGGCCAAGATCTCGAGTTTCAAATTGGATATGCATACTAGAGCTATTGAAACCACCATCCGAACACCTGAGATGAAACAACCGCAGAAAATCATTCGTAAAGCTTTTTACAAAGCCGAAATCGATTGCCAGGATGTGGACATCAGAGCAATATCCGCTATCTTCAACGTGAAAAGAAAAGCTGCTTATGCTGCTGACCTTGGCTTGGAACCAGATCAAGATGATTCTGAAACAAATTCCATTCTGAATGACTTCTCCGATAATGATGAACTTGATGTGGACCCGTCAGACCCATCCCAGCAAGCATCGTCTGCGGCCCGCCATTCTGGTCGCTGCTCAGACAAGGACTCTGAATGGATCGACATGGACGACTATCATGATATCCTTTTTTGGCCTCAGAATGATCTTGGCGAATGTCCAAAAGTCAAAGTGCTAGATGTCGTCTCATGTCCGCAGATCAGCTATCTTCGACGACCATCTTCTGCCGGTCACTGGACTTTGGCGTACACTAACGGACCTAACCAAACTTCTGATCATGATGTTAGCATTGACGGTCAACCAATCGAAAAAACAAAATTTGGGGAGGAGGGTACACACACTTGTCTCATAGGAAAGGCTCAGGGTCAGTTTTTATCTCTGTCACGCTCATCTTGTTTACAGTTCATGCGTTTACCATACTTCATCATCGTGCACGTAGACCCAATGACTGCCCAGATTGGTCTCCTGGACTTGAGGTTGCATGAACTCGAGCGTGAAAGGGAGTGGTATAATACTAAAGCCTTTGCCCAGGACTCGGTATGTCTCGAAACAAACCTATGCTCATTCAGTGATTGACACTTTTCTTTCCTCGTGTTTAATTGAACCAAACGCTAGGTGTCCTCTGACACAGTTAAGCGACGAGAGATTGACGTCCGTATGGAAACAGTGAGGGAGCTCCGTGCTAGGATGCTTAACATTAAAGACTCGGTCGCCGGAGTCAAAGATCCTGATTTGAATAAACAATCATCGTCAGCAAGCAGACTTTCCGAATTGAATATGGAATCGTCCCATTGGGCAGAGGAAGAACAGTATCTGAGCGAGGTAGCGGAGCAAGTCGGCGACAACAACAAGGCGTGGTCTAACAGATTGCTGGTCCATAATCCGTCTATCCTGATCTCAAATTCAACACGCGATGTTCTTCTCAAGTATTATTACAGTTCCTCACAGAGAATAGGGTTTATGTATCATGTGGGTACATTTCAAACTTTTCTATTTAAATCCACCGGCTGATAAAGCCTTACATGCATGCATCCTTCTGTGTCCATGCTGCCAAGATCTCGGCACGAGCTGTCAAATTCATTTTAGAATTGGCGGACCAGAAACCTGTTCCCGCGAAAACAAGGCAGGAACAAGCGAAACGAAAATCTCGTATCCGTAGTTGTGACTTACCGAATTTTAACCCACAATCATCTTCCGCATATAAAGCTGAGCTTCATTCACACCCTCAATTCTCTCGCGAAAACCCGATACCGATGAGTTCAGATTTCAGTACGGACGAACAAGCCGAATTAGATATACCGGATGACTTCATGGTCGACCCCGCTGATCTTGTACTTCTCATGCGACCTCAAATTGCCTTCAAGAGTGAGGTCGATGACATATCAACGGTCATCCTGACCGCATTCCAAGTTCAGTTGAAGAGTTACGAAGTCTTGGACTCGGCTTACATTGACGATCCTGTCAATGCGAAAGTCATGAGGCGGAACTTCAGTACAATTCGTGGCTTTCAGGTGTTTTATCCATCCCAAACACCCATAGTGTCTTCCACAAGTGGTACAGGCGTTGGCCAACCGCTTGCCCATCAATCCTTGGTCCCTTTGGAGGTACTAGTCGATCTGCGCTTAGAACCGTGGGGTTTTGATCGTTTGATAGGACGTTGCACAGTCGACATCACATATGATAATTTCAACCAGTTGAGAATCAAGCGTCGATCCGCAGGTGCAGATTCGAGCTTCTCCACCTCAAGCCAACCTCATCTTCAATCTTCCACAGACCTTCTTCGGGTCGAAGCGGCAGATGCACTCTCGGTGCACGCGACTGCTCTTCATTACCGAGCAATCTACAATGTAGTCACTGATCTGTGCCTGTACACCGATCCCGCACAGAAGAAACGCAACGCGGCACTCGAGACGATGCAGTACGCATACGATGTTGATGATCTTAGTCGGATGGCAGAACACATCCAAGAGCAGCAAACTAGGATCCGCTTGGATAGAACACAGCTAGTAGAGGAGTATGCACATTTGACCACCCTAGAAAACAGTCGAATGTTTGAATTAACCCAACGCGAATACAATCTTTGGGCGAACGCCTCAGATTTGAACCTCATGATGGAAGCAATTCGCCGGTCGCAGGAAAGTCGCAGGGGAAGATCCAGTAAAGATAACCTGGCTGGAGTGCAACTCCAGGCTCGTGCAAAAGTCATCACTTGGCACATGATTGCTGGGAATGGGGAATCAATTGCGAAGCTATCTGTCAACAATACTAACTTTGAGTGGTCTTCTCTTCCGGATACTTCCGTGACCAATCGGCTCTTCGTTCAAGAGTTACTGGCATTGAATATAAGTGCAGACCCGAATCGAACATTCGATGAGATCCTATCGCGATACGAGCCTGTTTCCGATGGTCAATTTAGAACTCGTTCAAAAAACTTTCTTACTGCGGTTTGGAAGACTCTCCCACCAATTGGTGGCATATCAATCGTGGAGTCTTTTCTCTTGGACGTCCATCCTATCAGATTGCAGATTGAACACGCCATTGGCATCAAAATACACGAGTACTTGTTTGCTCGTAAACTGACTCCGGGAGATGACGCCGAAGCGAGTGCCACGGAGCCAGGTTCTCGAATAGACAGGTCGCGTAAATCTTTTGTTAGTGAATCCAGACCCCCGCTACCGAGAACTCGATCAACATCTCGCATTCAGCCTCGTACCAAGCGTCCTCAGCTCGGTGAAGTCTTTTCAGACGATAGACGAATAACCACCAATACTCCGATTCACTCATACGATTTTGGTAATGACTTAGCTACTCGCTCACGAGGTCAACCCGGAGAAGTATTGCATCTCAAGCCCGATTGGCGCTCCTCTCCCTCCGTACATGGCCAAAGCTCGTCGAGTGGCGCTAATAGTGCTCATAGTACTCGTACTCCCTCTATCATAAGTGTTTCCTCGGAGGGACGACGTGGATCTTCAGGTTTGGTATCCACGTCAGACAAATTGCTACAGTGGAACAAGCAGAAGACTGAAGACGCTGCAGAAATGAAGAAGCGTGCTGGATTGTACAAGTCATTTGCGTTTATTGATGTTGTGCCCACGACGATCTGTGTCTCTTACAGCGTAAGTGCGATGCCCTGTTCTGAACGTCCACATCAATGAACTTACGCTCAGCCGCCTCGTGTCCTCCTATTCTTATACGTCTTACTTTTGATGCGAAATTCAGGGCCCCAAGTACCCCGACATCTTCGACTTGGTAGTCAAGATACCACCTTTTCATTTTGAATCTCGGACATGGTCTTATAGTGAATTTTTTGATGAAATTCGCAAAACTTGTGTGGCGTCACTTTTCAAACAAACGCCCTCTATTCTGGGCCAGATCATCACTACGGCTCGCAAGAACAAATCGGTGCCCAAGTTGATGAGTCAGAAAGTGGCATCTGGATTGAAACTCAAAAAACGGTCATTTTTCGATCGGAACAACCATGTGTCGATTAGCAGTCTCTTGTCATCAACCCACACGGATTCTGCTTTCCCACGTGGCGAGCACGATAATCATCAGGACCTCGCACCGGGCAACTCTTCAAGAAGTTCAGACGACTCTCATGCCTCTGCCCGGTCGCAGCTACCCGCCTTGCCACAACACTTGGGATCTATGTTTCCATCCAACTCAGACGAAAGGCATCGTGATACTCGGAATAATCTGCGGCCGTCAATCATCTTGGAGGAAGCTACGGAGACCCTCGATCCTGAGGTCACCAATTTACATGTGAGTGCCAAAAATTGCCTCTGATCAAGACCTACACCTTCCCCCATATAGATCAAGCACTGGTGCTCACCGCGCCGTTTTTTAGAATCCGGGCACCTTTCATCGAAGTTTGCCACATGCGGCAAAGTCTGAGACAAGTCTTCCTCAGACATCACCGAAGTATTCTCAATTTCCGTCTACGCAGGCCGCTCATAATACAGGAAATCATGTAAGCAGTATCACCTCGACGACAGAGGAAGGTAAAGACGTGGGCGGGGACAAATCGGGTGTAGATCGGCGATCTTTATCATATTGGCACTTCCGACGGAAAAGCGAAGGGGGTTTATCGTCACGGACTCTAGTATCACGTCGACCGATGGCATCAGAGTCGGCTCTTCCGATGCCTGAGCTTCCGGCCAAGTATGCATCATAGGCGCTGTTCTCAATCTCGTGTATTCATCAACATTTATTTGATGTCTTGTAGCCGAAATTTCACTCAGACTACTGTAGGAGTGGGACAACATGAGTAATCTGATCCGAATTTCTCTTCTCACGATAGCATAGCCCCTTTCCTCCTTTGTATACAATCTTATATCAACTTGTGTAACTTTATTTACGCCCCTTCCTGTACAGCAAATCTCATCAAAGCATCGAGCTAGACTTACGGCCTAGTATCTCTTCCCTTCTTTGGTTTTCATTCTCTGTCATTCATCATCATTTAACTTGGGCTGCTGGTAGAAATTCAACACAGTCAGATTATTGACTTGGTTTACATCTGGCATGCCTTGGTATCGATAACTGCATCGGTGTCCGACTACGGGTACTTTCATTCGTAAGGCACCCCCTGTCTGTGTGACAGGTGCTCGATGCCAAGTAGATAAGGCTCATATGAGGTTGAGTGAATTTGGTCAAACCAAGGTTGCGGAATGTTTCTCAGGCATTCCGTAGCCAATTCATGGTATGATTTCCAAACACAATTTGGTATATTGGGTGTCCTCGGCTGGACTCCCTACACTACTCTGGTCTGCAGCACAGGCTCGAGGAGGGCTCCTCGAGAGATGTCTAAAAACAAATGATGATACTTCTAGCCCAAGAGAAACCCCACAACTGGAGGAGTCAGAGTCTCGAGGGCTAGGAGCACGGACCTGTCTTCTTCCCCCACCTATCTACCCTATGCTTCTACCTCTTATGCTTATACTGCTGCCTGTAAGGCTACCGCCTTACAATTGGGTTGGTTGGTGAGTCCACTGGTGGATCAAAGGAACCCAACACAGCTGTTGTATTGGCTGATTCTGTGCTGACTGAGATTGAGAGTTGGAATTCCAGTTGAATCACATAGGTTAGATTTCAGATAAATTGGTGGTTTTGATCAGTCCTCAGTTGTGCAATCATTGACCACCATACACTTCCAGCATTCAAAGGCTTGAAATTTTCTGGATGTCGTATCTGAATCAGGTTTCAGACAATGGCTTGGTTTCAGGGTTGTGTCTACTGTCTAGGATGCGGTGATCTGTGATCACTGGCTAGCTTGAGCTGATTAGTGTATCAAGGTTTGAGATCTTCCTTGTAAATTTTCCGCCAAGGTAATTAATGTAGTAGCGATGGATTGCCTCAGCTGGTACCTTGTATCCAGCATTCAGGACAAATGGAATGGTAGTGATGATTGTTCATCTGACTCAAAATTGGATGAATGAAGAAGTCATATTACCCCATAAACTTACGATGCAAATTTTGGATAAAGCTTTGAGTAGTTGGATTCAAGATTGAATAAAAAAAATTGATCATGTGCTTGGTGGACTTCATCCTGACTCCATCCAACCCAACAAACTTGTTTCTGGTGTCTTTTCTATTCCTATAGAGTCTTTTCATCTGATGTGGATACTTGAAAATAAAATCATGAAGCTCAAAAGGTAAATATATGTATAGAAAATTTATCTAAACAATGTTGGCAACAAAGGGCAAAATTTGATTGTTTTTTAGTTTATCATGCACCTTTGTGAGCACACTCAGTCACCTCCAATACAGTCATCTTTGTAATAACCTATGCTGTTTTATGGAGGTTGGAAAGTATGGCTTATCATGGAGTATGTCTTATTAAAAAACTGCAATAAGGCACAAATCCTATATTGGGTTCCAATCATGGATTAGGCTGGGTGTTTTTTTTTTTTTTTTTTTTTTTTTTTTTTTTTGCATTGATGGAAATATATTTCTGCAAGAATCATGGAATCAAACTTAACCAAGTCCTCTTGCTGGAATACAAGTCTGTTCCAGTCACTGCCAAGATATTTGTATCGGATGGGCCTATCCGATTTTCTATCACCCCGAGATATGCGATGCAGTGTCAGTAGGATTAGGTGCGATGGAATTACACTGCAATATGGTGTCAGAGCATTAGATACC
>MU167320.1:80318-107590 GCA_015951145.1 Cronartium quercuum f. sp. fusiforme G11
TAATGCTCTGACACCATATTGCAGTGTAATTCCATCGCACCTAATCCTACTGACACTGCATCGCATATCTCGGGGTGATAGAACATCGGATAGGCCCATCCGATACAAATATCTTGGCAGTGAGGAACAGGCATTCCCACCAGTATCTCTGGGGATTCTTGGCTTGGGAGGACCCTGGAAAGCTTTGGTCAAAGTCACTCTTGAGTAGTGGCCATTCAGGTAGTGGAATACCCACCAGCCAACCAATTTTCAATTGAGTTAAGCAGGAAATTTCAGTTGGCCAGTGGGTATTTCACTACCCAATTGGCCAATACTCAAGAGTCTGTTTAACTGAAGTTTTCCAGGGACCTGGCTTGGTTCAGGATTTGGAAAGGCCTGATTGTTAGTGTCTCAATTCCATTGGCACAGATAGTAGCATACAGCACCAGCCTTATACTCAGAACAAGAAAGCCTATATCACCCCCCACACTCAACCCACTCTTAGTCTCTTTTCCTGTCCACAAAAAGAGAACATGGGTACCTCCCACCTTTTTTCCTAATCCACCTCTCATCTCCATAGGGCAGGAGTGAGTTGAGGACAGAACCTCACTTACCATATCTTACCACAGTTTCTAGACATTCTCACTGATTAACCCCCCTCCAAAGGCCTTAAGACACCTCAATGGCATGTGTAATGCAGTGTAGCACTGTACATGTTTCCACCAGTAAATTTGGAAATGGGGTACTGTCAATGGGCCCATCATAGGCAGTACCCCATTACCACAATCACTTTGAGGGCACTGTAACAGCCCAGAACCCCCCAGTCAAGTCTGTGTACATATCCTCAGCAATTGGCTTCGGCTTGTCCTTAATAGTCAGGCAGTGTGGAACTCCAATGTCAATATCCAATCAATGTAACATTGATGACAGACTTCCAGCATCCTATCCATTAGGAACTACTCTCTCTCTCTCCCTCTCTTTCAAACCAATTAAACATATTCAAGCATCCTTACCTACCACCATCAATCAGACCATATCACTACATGGAAATTGTCACATCCTACATGACAAAACAACATATGGTCCTGTACTCTCTAGTACATCAGATTCAAGTCACATTCATCAAGAGTACATATACCCATAATTACCCACTCATGTAAGATCTCTTTCCCCATCTTGGGAAAGAGATCTTATGTAAAATCCCCCTTTTCTTTTCTCACTAATCTGTTTCCTTTTCTTTTCCTTATTGTCCTTTTTATCTTGTGTTGTGTCCCTAACTAATTATACAGAAAGAAATTGACCATTTTATGATTAGGTCATATTCTTCACTTGTTTAGCACATCAGAAGTACCAAGATCACACTACTTACACACCTCTCCTTATCTCTCTATCCACTCTCATCCTCTGTACCTCCCCCAGGTATTTTGCTTGTTCTTGTTTTCTATCTCTTCACTCTTGATCTGACCCAGTCATGTAATTTGTGTTTGTTAGGTCAGCAATATCCTTGAGAGATGAGTAGAAGGGCACTTACACATATTGTAATCTGTAATATCAGATTATCCTGTCCCAATCAACTTCGCATATCTACATCCAACATTGCTAAGCTATTGGCAGAGCTTGGAAGGGAGGAAACATGTCAGCCCTGAGGACTGAATAAAAGTCCCACAGACTGAAACCAAACATGTACAAGTATAGTAACCAGGAGGAATAGGGGTGATACATAGTGTAACATATGTACTACATATGTAAAAGGTAGTGTAACAATTAAACCACACCTCAGGCTCAGTTTCAAGAGTCATAAGCAAAGTATACTTATGAAAGGAGCCAACTAACAGGCCCTGTAATTAGAGTGACAAACCACAGACTGGCCTACTTGGACCTGTAATAGCATGAGCTGGAACCACAAGCCAGCCCATATCCTAAGAGTGAGGAGCAGGTAACCTGAAAGGTATATAAACCCCCTCTCTCCTGCTCAGGAGTTGTCCCCTTTCCTCACCTTTTACCTCACATACCAAACCAGAATCAACTGTACAACATTGAGGACAACTTGACATAACAAGTATTTACTCAATAAGTGCATGATTTAATGGGTGTAGGTAAAAAGAATGGTCACCCATCACTTTGATAAGGTCTTGCCAACCTTCACCTCCAGGACCCCTTGACATTCAAGACTCACCAAGGGTTAGAGACAAAGAACACCAACACAGGAAGGAAAAAAACTGTTACCTTCTGCTAAGCCAGCAGTTCTCAGAGTTTGGCTCTTGCAGATAACTGTTTTCCCAGTTATAAGACAAGGCACTCTACCAAGGGAGAACCCTTGTAAATCACCTAGAGTCTTACTAACTCCTCTCATTAGAGGCCAACTAGCTGTAGTCTGTACTTGGTGGTACCAGTACAGACTTTCTTTGTGGCTGTCTTTGAGTCTGAAGTTCAATCTAGCTTCATACCCAGCTGAAATAGCCAGGTGGGTTGCCATTAAGAAGCATCCCCCTGACAAAACAACCCTTATACTCAAAAAATTGAATGTAAGCCCTAATAACACCAAACAATGTCTTCAAAAATACTTACAACTCTTCTGTTTTCAAGTACACAGACTATAGGACAGATCCTGTTAAAAGTTTATTAATTTTCTACAACACTCAAAAAACAGAGCAAAATAGCTCAACAATCTAGGAATTCAGCAGTAAAAGACTCTAAATTCAGAGATAACTCAGGCACAAACACTGTCAGGACTAAAACACTCTAACACACAACACATTATTGATCAGATGATTAAAATTGAAGGATACTATGCTATCATGTAGGTCTGGCATTCAAAAAAGGGAAAAAAGAGGACAAAAACACTTGGGAGGCCTATATAGACAAAGGCCAACAACTAAAGAATGACCTGTTGCCTAGTTCATAAAAAAATACAGTTAATGACATCACCTAAACAGTGCTGAAATCATACAATGAACATTAGTGATAAACCTACAGAAATACCTCAGCCCAAAATGTCAGAAGGTGGCTTCTGTGAGGCTACCTCCTGGCTGGAAATTAAGGAAGAAATAGCCAAAGACTTAGTCCCAACAGGGAAAGCCTTTGCTTGGCTGTCTTGATTGTTAGGGACAGCTCCTGGAAAGCTACCTAACAGACCAAGGTTGGAAGAAAAAGGGGGCTGAGTATCTCTTTTAAACAATTAATGCTAGTAGTACTGGGAATCCCCCAAGTGCTTACTGCAGCTATTTGACCTCAAGGATGAGGATTTGGAGGACTGGGTCTGGGAATTATGATATTACTTGTCAGGGATCAGAGTTACTGTTAGGCACTGGTAACACTCTGCTCTGATCCAATTTTACAAGCCAGGGTGCTCCTTTTCCTGGTTGGGTGATTCTTTAGTTCTAACCCTTGTGAGTCCTCACAGACAAGGGTATTCAAGGAGGAAGTTCTACCAGCCTTTGGTTGGACCCCTTATTCTTCACCTGGAGCACTAGGCACTATTGAGCAGATGACTTGGCTTACAAGTATCCTCAATGTTGTGCTAATTGTGCTAATTTAGGTGATATGGTAAAAGGTTGGGGATTGGGACCCACTCCTGGCCTGAGGAGGAGGATTTATATACCTTAATCTCAGGCTTGTCCCTCATTATTAGGCTAATGGCCTACTTGTGGTTTGCTTTGGTTTCTATGATAACCTTTGGTCAACTTGTGGTTGAGTACTCATCACAGTGTTGTGTATCCATTCCTGTTATAAGTACATACTTAAGGCTCTTGAAACTGAGCCTGTGCTGTGATTATTCCTTATTACTTGTTTATACATATATTTAATGTTGTTTTGCTATTATGATTACATATGTACTTGTTTTAGTACTATATGTAATCTTATGTTACACTTGTATTTACACCTGTTTACTATTACAGTACTTTCTGTAATATGTGTTTGAATATCTGTGGAACTGCTGAGCATTCCTCAGGTCTGGTATTACATATATACTCTTGTTAGTACTATATGTAATCTTTATGTCACAATTGTATTTACATGTTTACTATTACAGTACTCTCTGTACCTGGTGCTTTACAGTCTGTGGGACTGCTGAGCAGTCCTCAGGGCTGACACAAAAACTCAAAATTCAGTCACAACTTTCCACTAGCACAGCACCCAAACCACACACAACCATCATAATGTCATATCTTTCCTGAAAACTAAAGTTTCTAATGAACCCCTTTCATCTTTGGACCTAGGTGATACCTTCAATATAAAGAAATCTGACCTAATGCTCGCATTCTGCACCTATTTTTGTAAAAACTCTTACTAATCCCCCCAATGTTGAGTTGCTGAAGGTCTGTTCATGGGCTCCATGGCTTCCATCCACTATCACTGCCAAGATATTTGTATCGGATGGGCCTATCCGATGTTCTATCACCCCGAGATATGCGATGCAGTGTCAGTAGGATTAGGTGCGATGGAATTACACTGCAATATGGTGTCGGAGCATTAGATACCAATAGTAATTCCATCGCACCTAATCCTACTGACACTGCATCGCATATCTTGGGATGATAGAACATCGGATAGGCCCATCCGATACAAATATCTTGGCAGTGTATATTGCTGTGCTGATAGTGTCACTCCTTCATTGTGTAATCTTAGACCCAATGAATCCCACATTTCCATGCATTTTAGCTTCTTATTCCCCTGTGTAACTCCTAAACCAAGGTGTATAATCACTAATACTTCTGCCATGAGCTACTAGAGCACCCTCAAGTCCACGCAAAAACTTGGTTCTAAAAACTTTCACATGCAATATCTCCCAAAATAGTATTCCCATGGAGTTCAAATAATTATCATGTGATGATGTAACTGGTCCCCAGCACCTGCCTCAGTCATGCTGTCATAGCTCCAAAACTGTAGCCTAAAGAATAAATAATGATATTTGACCCCCTGTAGGTACTATGTCAATGTCCAATTGACAAAACCAAAGACAAGAAGATAACTATAAAGAGATGGATAAATTGATCTAAAAATACAAGCAGAAAAGTGTTAGGAGTTAGTTAAAAATACTGATATGTCCCAAAGTGTGAGGACAAAATACTCAATAATACCAACCCACTTGAAAATGCACAGACCATATAGATACAAGATATATATAGTTAGGACATCAACACACTCAGGTATCTTTCCCCATCTTGGGAAAGAGACTGTATGTACAGCTCACTTCTCTCTAATCATCTGTTCAAATCTTCTTCCTTTCCGTTTCTTTTTTCTCTCTATTTCTCTCTCCTTCATTCCCTCTCAAATCACTCTCTGGTCTCAACAAGCATGACTATCATATTGACCAGCTATCTAACATTGTTTTCAGTTTAATCCTAGTAACCAAAGATCACTCACAAGTTTCTGCTTCACTTTCTACGTATCTGCTTGCTGTACCTTACCCCAGGTACATAGAGACATGAACTTCAACTTGTATTTCTTCAATCTCTCTGATGCCTGCTTTCATCCATATGTGTTCTCATCTTATGTAGGTCAGCACTTTGTTAGAAAGTCAAGTAGGGACATGCACATACTCACTAGAGCTGTTATCAGTTCAACTCTGTTCCTCGGCTCTCAGAACTTCTCATACTATTGTGTATAATCACCTTCCAAGTCCACCATTAGCCTTGTAACCATGAGAATTGTTATAAAATAAAGTAAAATAGCGAGCAGAATTCTAAATAGGCCAAAAGACTCGGAATTCAGTGGGGAATCGTTTTGCACAATTAGTTCTTTAATATTATTAATACCTCATATAGGAAGTGGGTCTAGAAGTGTTGAAAATCACTAAAATGGGTATTAATGCTGTGTATACACAAGTGGTATGTTCTCTATGATGAAAAATGAGGTATTAATGATTAAAAGATGATGTAATGATGGTCTAGTAACTCCTATACTCATGTTGAATCCACCCATCCACCCCTTCTAGTTTAATTTCCCATTTTGGCGCACCACAGCAGTTCTACCAAAAAAAGGGGGGGAAGGGGACACCAGAATCTTTGCTTTCCGCATCCATTGTTTCACACCCTGCTACAGCCTGCTGCAGAACAATTACCCCAAAAGAGCTCATCCTTTTGAATGGCCAAAGATTTTGTGCAAGCCAATCCCACCACCACAAGAGAGACAAGATACTTTCTCTCATTAACAGCCCCAAAATTAAAACTATTCAACACTCCAGATACTAACTAACAAACTTTGAATGATATAAAGCAGAGAAAAAAGGTCTGTTGGTTTAAGACACTCAACCAAGATCAGGTTTTTCAGATCAGAAATCAAAGCAAATGTCAAACAAGACTTGTTCATGCGTTATCTCTGCCTACACTTTGTCCCACAAAGACGAAGTCGACCTAAATACTTTCCAGACCAATAATTACCCACCCGCTGCATAGATGCAATAGGAAGACTGCTACTGCCCTCTCAACAAAATAAAAAAGAAACATAAGATGGTCAGGTTGAAACCTATAGATCCCATAGCTAGACCGAAGACAAGTGAACAAAAAAGGAATTAAAGTAAATCTGTAGTTTCCTATACAATCATTCTCTTATATAATATATATATGTATATATATGTATATAGTGGGGACTCTGTGATGGAGAAGTTGCCTTCTCTACACAAGTCATCCCAGAACAAAAACAAAATCGAACCTCACTCCGGATCCGGAGTATCATTTTGGGGGGTGTGGTAGTAAGATCAAAGGAGACAGAGAGCTATTGATTGGAAATGCTGACGCCTTCGGTACGCTTCAAGATCGTCCGCGGGGCTTGTGAAGACAGCTTGGAGCGTGACTCTTCTGGCCCGGCAGACGATTTGGGTTGAGTGGGTGATGTAGCTGCAGCGGTTTTGGCGAGGGCAGCAAAGGAGATGCCTTCTTTCCTGAAAGATGACAGACTGGGTGACTTGGGCGAGGGTTCGTTCAGAGCTACTGGTGTGGACGTGGGAGTAGCTTTGCCATTGGTCATTTTCGAAGTCTCGACCCCTGCTGATCTCCACTTAGAGCTGACAAGCTTGCTGGAGGGCGGGTTTGAAGGCGACGAAGCGGTTACCACAACGGGGGCAACTGTAGCTTGCTTGTTCGGTTCAGCAGGCGGCGGTGGGGCTGGCTTCGAGACCGGCGCAGCCTTAGCTTCTTCGGCTTCTTTTCGGATCTTCTTCTCGAGCTGCTTCTTTTCCTTCAAAAGCTTCTCCTCGATCTCCAACTCTTTTGAGAGCGTGTCCACAGGCTTGGCTGCGCCGAAAGGATTGGGCTTGGGTGCCTTGGATGCGCTCGAAGGGGGCGGAGCAGGGTCGGCGGATGCAACGGAGGCCGTTTCTTCGTTTTGTGGGCGAGTGACGGTCTCCTGACTGGGCTTATGCGAGAGTCCGGCAGCCTTCTTCGCTACCAAAGCCGTAAGTTCGTCTCGCTCTCGCTCTAGCTTCTCCTGGATAGCCTTCTCGCGCTCAGTAGAATCGACGGGTTTGGCCGCTCCGAACGGAGAGGGTTTGGAGCTGGCGCTGAGAGACTGAGGAGGGGTCGAAGTTCCATCCGATGGGCTTACTGTCCTTGCGGACAATTCGAGCTTGCGGCGTGTGGGTGGGAGGGTGGAGGAGGCTGAGAAATCAACAGAGGGGGAGAACTCGTCAGAACAGATTTTGCTTTTCTCCTAGAGGCAACCAAAACGCACATGGGGCGCTTTCACGATCGGATGATATTATCGGAGATCTGGTACTTCGCCAGGTGCTAACGGAGTCTGCGGGTGTCAAACCACCCTCGCTCGACTTCCGATCTGCGAACCCCAGCCGCCTCGTACTACCACCAGAAACGCTATGACCATCATCAGAACCGGCCGGGGTCCCGAGGCTAGGAACAAAATTTGACCCTCGTTTCGGAGGTTCCCGATTATTTCTGGGTTCTTCGACCGAAGGCACAAACTTGCTTCCGAAGCCCATCCGTGCGCCCCGATCGATATTATCACCTTCGTAATCACCGCCCTCACCAAACCCCGCTCGACTATAGCCTCTTCCTGAGTGAGATCGTTGACCGAGCCCAGTACTGCTGGTCGAGGAGGGAACAAACTTGGACCCAAAGCCCATTCGTTCACCTCGATCTTCGTCCATCGACGTCCGCTCGTAATTGTTTGAGGGGTTACGCGAGCGGCGATTGTCATCCAGACTAGGTAAGGGACCTTCACGCCTCCAAGCGCCTCCAGTTCGATCTTCCCTTTCTTTTGCTGTAAACCGCAAACCCGAACAAAAGATTATTGTTGGCGGGGCATGCATTAATGTTGTTGAGATTGAATGCATCGACTGATGATCACGTACGCGCTTCAGCTACGCTGACTCGGATCACACGACCTCCAACTTCTCGACCAGATTTATCGAGAGCCGCAACCAGGGCCTCCCGCTCGTCGAACTATCAAGAAAATCAAGACAGTTTAATATTATGCGTTAAGTAATTTTCCGCCACAAGAGATGGAAACTTACTTCAATGTACCCGTATCCTTTTGGTTTACCGGTTGCGTTATCATTCATCATGCGGATTGAGATGATCTTGAAGATTTGGCAGGCTCAACATCAGCATAGTCACCAGTAGGCTCGAGTCCGGCTTGGAGCTTACATGGGTAGCACCAAAGAATTGTTCGAGATCTGAATTGGTAACTTCCCAGCTCAGATTTCCGATGAAAGCGTTGAAAGGTGCTTTGTCGGGTACAGGCAGCTCGGCCCGCGGAGGTCGATCCATATCTCTGTCTCCGCCCCGTCGACTTTGGTCGCGGTCGCCGTACCGGTTGTTCCCATCGAACCGGCTGAGATGTGAGCCGCCGAGACCTGCGGCGGGTGGGTCGTTGGGATCACGCGGTGCGGCTGAAATGTGAATAAGAAGGCAGGCGTAAAACTTTGCAAGGTAAGTGATAATGATATCCAAACTAAGCAACAGAATGACTGACGAGCTGTTGGGAGCTCATCCATCTCATCAGCCCAGGAGCGACCCATGGAGTCATCGGCCAAGAAATCCCCCAGAAGGACCTTGGTTCCTTTTTTTTTCGGGGCCATTTTTTGGTTTTTTAGATTTGTTTTTCTTCGAGTTCGTATTCGAAGGGTGAATGGCGATCGGTTAAAATCGGGTTCTGTGCTCGGAAAAGGGCATAGATCGGGAATCAGATTGAGAGTAAGTCAGATATGGGAATCCGAAGCAGAAGACGAAAAAGGTTGAGTAAAGGGAAATGTCAGGAAGGTAGCAGAGTGTATGCGCAGGTTGAATGGTCAAGAAGCGGTGGTCGAAGGGAACGGAAGCACAATTCCGAGATGGGTATCGATGGAGAGAATTTTGAGTGGGTGCGGAGGGTAAATGCGGCTACCGGGGGAGGATTAAGAGGTTAAACTGACATGGTTACCAAGCAAACGTTGGAAAGAGAGAGAGGTAGGTAGGAGACGGTGGAAACGATATGAGGGTGCGGTCGAAGTGCGTATGGCCGGTTAATGTTGGTTCGTTCGTTCGATCGCTTTCTTTTTCTTTTCACTCTGGATGGCCCCAAACGAGGCGAAAAAAAATCTGCGAGACTGGAAGGAAACTATCACAATTACATACAGTAACTACATCCATACAACCTGTAATATTACTCTATCAAACACAACCCACATTCCAAGTACAGTATCTTGTAAACATACAAAAAAAAAAAAAAAAAAAAAAAAGCACTTGCAAGTATCGACACTGCCAACGCATTTGCCTCGGATGCTGTAATTCCCATACAGCGACCTCCTTCCGCCTCATCCTCACCTACAACTTCCATATGAGGAGGGCTTTACATACACACCTCTTCAATTGCCAAGCCCATCAACAACTGTTATCAAATTAGTTTGGGAAATTTGACCTTGACCTAAAAAAGATTCAGAGGTGTGATATTCTCTCTGAAAATTTGCGTTTGAACCACCAAGCCCTATCCACTCAACTAGACTTCTGTCTTGATCTCCTACTAACCACTCACAATACTGCATCACTTCACAAACCAAACCATGACTCTTTTTGTAACCACAGCTAGGAAAATTATCACGGAGCCCAATTGCTTTTTTTTTATTGGCCATGCAGAGCATACCTGTACCCTGACCAAAAGTTCTTGAAAATATTACCAAGGACATCAAAAGCAGACCGCTGCGTGTTTTTTACACTAGGTGAGGGGGAATGAATAGCCAACATGGCCTGTAGATCAACTTGCATGATTAATAGCCTACAGACAGTCCGGCTCCTTCAGAGGTCTTCAATGCAGGATAAACTGCTGTGAGTGGTGCAAAAGTTTATCAAAGCTACTTGTTAGGATTTTTCCCTGATATTCCTGGGTCATTCCAAAATATGCTACTTATCATGGCCAACCTTTGATCACTAGCCCACTGCCTCTCTACTACACTCTTCTCCAATGTCTTGATGAGGAAAGCAGCACTTAGCTCTTCCTTCTTCTATTATCAGAGGGAGCTTATTGAACCAGATCCCTATCCCTCTGTCTTCCAGCATTCCATGGACGGAGTGGGTGTCAGTGATGGCACAATCTGAGGAAACCAAATTGTCCCACAGCTAATGTAGTACACAGAAGTTACATACGCTTCGTTCGGCAAAAAGTATATGGACAATACATACATGTAATTTAGACCTATTTAGGTATATATATGTCTAAATTACATGTATGTATTGTCCATATACTGTTTGCCAAACGAAGCATACAGCACTGTGGCGAGCAGTGCACATACTGTAACATTATCAACCCTAGAAAAAAGGTAAAACTACTCTACCTTTACCACGGATTGACAAATAAAATATGAATATAAGAAACATATGGAAAACAAACATACTACATCTCACACTCGAGTCTCAAAATTGAAATATTTAATATAAGAGTATACTTATAAAAGGAATACCCCTCCGAAGTAAACTCACGGAAATGTCCATTTCTTAAGAAATGGATTACAAGGCCGAGAAATTGGGTAGTTAACTTGATTTACCTCTTCTAACTGAGCCCTAGTTATTTATATAGGAACACCTGAGACTTGTTGGAGGGACTACAAAGAAGACCAGGAGAAAGGGTCCAGGGTAATGAAGTATCAATTATCCTAGATACTTATGTACTTCATGACCAGTTTAGTCTAGGATAAATTTTTTCCTCCTTTTAAAAAATGAATATAAAGGGAATTTCATTCTCCCATATCTTGTGGACCTCACTCAAACATCAAAAAACTATTTTTCTTAGAAAACTTTCATCTAAGCAGAAAACTTTATTTTAGATTCTGGTTTGTTACCTGTTGTCATACAAGAGTCCACCTTAAATGATGAAGGATTATTCAATCAGCACTACTTCTGCTAGAAGTGGTCAGCCAACACATTTTTGACTGGCTACTTTCTGGTTTGTGAAAGAAAAGAAGGTTGCTAGGGTGCTTGCCAACCTGACTTGAGACAGGCAAGCTTTATAAGTGCTCAGAACACTTGATAGGTGCTTTTGAGTAGTGGATGATTTTTCCACTTCTTTTTAACTTGAGAATGCTGGTTTGCATGAATGAGAGTGTATGACTCATACAGGCAATTGACTCCTCACTGTATGAGTGAGCTGAATTTACAACTTGCGTAAAATTGGTCTACCCAAGAGAGCCCTGTATACGACTCCTGCTGTATTTGCAGAGTCACTAAGCATGACTTGAGTCATCGGTGCTTCCCTGGAAGAGCCTGTTTGAGTCCCTTACACATTTCTTAGTCTTTCAATGGACCAGTTGCACTCCAGTTTGTAAGTCTTTGTTGATTTATTTACTGTCTTTCAATTAGGGATTCAGGTAGATCATGAGTTAAAAAGCCCTATTGGATCTCTGATATACCCTCTCTCTGACAGTGAGAGAGAGCCCTTCCACTACTACAGAAAGGGAACTTCAACTCCATACCATCCCTCTTCAGTATGCAGCCAGGTTGGGATCATGTGTGATCCCATCCTTGAGGTATTGCACAGTGAATCAAATTAATACTATCCTTCCCATATTGTAAGGAGATGGTACGTAGTAATTGCACTCACTATAGTACCTGGAGGATGCACTGCCAAGATATTTGTATCGGATGGGCCTATCCGATGTTCTATCACCCCGAGATATGCGATGCAGTGTCAGTAGGATTAGGTGCGATGGAATTACACTGCAATATGGTGTCAGAGCATTAGATACCGATAGTAATTCCATCGCACCTAATCCTACTGACACTGCATCGCATATCTTGGGGTGATAGAACATCGGATAGGCCCATCCGATACAAATATCTTGGCAGTGATGGGATAGAATTTCTCCCCTTCTAAAATACTCTTTTGTATGTATCAGTCTTCTTGTTTTGTAATATCATTATGATCATGATTATTCCTTCTTTCTTTATCTTTTATTTTATTTTGGTTTACACATACAAAGGATTTTTTGTATTAATTCATTTTGAGTCAATGTAGTTCATTCTAATTCATGGTATTTAGTTGTATCATTATCATCATCTTTATGTTTTGTTTTTCCCTATCTTTTTATACGCAGCTAGGTCTGTAATCATTGGTAAGGCTGATGAACAAAAGAACATTGGTTTTGAGATCAAACCATGTTTTAGGCCCTACAAACCAGTTAAACCTGATTTATGGCCCCCTGTTCAAAGCCATACCCTCCCTCACCCTTCCTCACTAGCCCTCAGCCTAAATTGAAGTAAACAATTTTCCCTCACCCTTGAGTGCTGTTGAATTCTGTCAATAATCCTCACCCTTGAGTGCTGTTGAATTCTGTCAATACTCCTCACACAGTGTCTGTTTTCTAGGCCACTGATGTAGAGGGTCATAGACAGTACAAATAGATGCCTTTGCACCCTGTAGAGCTCTCAATGGTGTGGCACCAGCAAAAAGACACTTCAAATAAGCCTTTAAACTCATCCACAATAGAATTCCTGACCTTCAATCACAGACTTTTCTAATCTAGTCAAACTCAAATGCCACCCAGAATCAAAAATCTTGTCCAGTATGTTGACCTTATCTCTCACACATTGATCAATTCTAAGTATCAAACTTTGTGTGGAAGTACAGTTATGTCCATAGGAGTATACCCATTTTATGTCAAGATGCTCATATTCGAACAGCCCCAACTCAATGTCCAGTTTTTTTGCATGTGGCTGACTTGCTTATTTCCCTATGCTAAAAATAATTGTCCTTTTACTCTATTACCACTTTTATCAGAAATTGCCATCTCTATCCACTAGTTCTTTTCAGGACCTTTCCATGGTGATACAACAGCTGCTAAAAATAAAGCTTTCAAACCTTCAAGCAACCAAACATCTTGATGAGGAAAAAGATTCAAAAATTTAGAACATTTTAAAAAGAAACCACTAGTAATTTCAATAGATCTAGAGACTTTTGGGGAAATGAATTAGAATTTTGTAAATTTCTTTCTCACATTGGTATTAACTCAAGTTGGGGTTTACCTTTTTTGTGTTTGTGGTTCTTGGAGGATTTATGTGAATCAATTGTTTTGCTTTTCATCTATGTTTTGTTTCTTTTCATGATTTATATGTAAATAAGATCTCTCTTTCTTTTTTTTTCATGCCTCACTTCTTTTTTTTTTTTCTGGGAAGGAAGGATCAGATATTCTTGTTTGTGGTTTTTAGGAGAAAATTCTGTCACATCTGCTATTAATACTGCTACTTCTGTAGCCAAAATGGACATTAGGAAAGTTTTGGTGTATACATATGAGTATGTGTGTTTGTGTGAATGTTGATGCAGCAAGAAACTTTCAAGAAACATCTTGAGAAAAGAATACAATTCAGATACTAATAAAATAGCACAAACGATGGGTGATGACAACCCTGAAGACTCTTCAGCAGTCCTGCAGGTTTTACTCATTATATGAAATATACTACATGTAAAGTAACAGTAGTAACAGTGAGGTAATTGTAATAACAAAGTATGTTTAACCATATGTACATTAAAGTATATTTATGGGTCAAGATCAAGAGCCAATATGTAAATTACACAACTTATTTAAGTAATCAATGACTAAGTACAAATAAATAACTTGGTACTATTACATCAGAAGACAGGCTATTGACCAATGAGGTCATCTCAGCATTTTAGAAAGATCAGGGAAAAAAAAGCAATCTTTCTACTGAAGATCAGAGAGGTATATAGACCTCCTCCCTTTTTTATTCCACTCCTTCCCAAAGACTTATCTTGAATAGCTCTTCCTAATCAAAAACAGATTCAATACCACTACTTCATCACTCCTGCAACATTAAGCATGGCCTTTACCCATACCCTTACTAAGCCAGTTCTCACATGGGTAACACAATAGGAACCTTTATTTTATTTTTTTCCCTTGCAGATATAGAATTAAATGCCTTTGGCATTACACTTACCCCTTCTCCCCAAAAAAATGTCATTAAATCATTTACCCATCAGGAGAAACAAATGATTCATGTAGAAAGAGGAGGAGAAAAAGCAAGAGGACAATGACATGGCCCAAGGAAATGATGAGTGAGCATGGACATGTGCAGGGAAGGCAGTATTCATTTTCATTTTTTTTTTTTTTTTTTTTCTAGCTGTCTTTTTGAAATGCAAGAATATTGGCTCTGTCTCTCTTTCTCTCTCTCTCTCTCTCTCAAAAAAAAAAAGAAAGAAAGAAAAAGAAAAAGAAAGAAACCAAAAGTAATCTTAATCAATCTTGTCTTTATTATTAATAAAAATATTCTGAAAAATCTCTTTACTATACTTCACTAACACAATAATCTTAAAACTCTCTCTGTTATAATGAGTTTTTGATTTTTTTTGATTTTTTTTTTTGAGTTGGTCATTCTTAACTAAAAGTAAGAGAAAGATTGGACAAATCAAGAAAAAAAAATTCAACAATACAACATACATCCAAAAGAAATAATCAAGAAATTTTTGTGTGTTGTGCAGCAGTTGACAGGTGAAGTCTATGAATGATTGTTGATGGGTTGCTTGGTGAAGTGTTGGAACTTGGGGGAGGGGGGGGAGGTATCTATCTAGAGAAAATCTCAATCATCAGCTGGATTGTACCAGAGCCAAGTGAAAAAAACAATTTTTTTTTTTTTTGATTAAACCTACTCATCAAATGGGTCAAGAGCATTGGAGCTTGACTATAATAAGGTCTTGCCGCTTTGCAAGCATGGTCGATATCGATTGGAGTAGGTCAGGCTCGGCCAAATCAATCATATGCGCACATTTTCCTGTGGTCTCGAGCTTGGTCACCGTTTTCCCGCGCGGTCGATCTGTTGGAGTAGTACGTCAGTGTAAGTGAATATAGGTGAGCAAGGAAGGACTAATCCGATTTGAGAGTACTGCACTAGAGAGTCCAATAGGATGTCCAAAGGTATCCATATCCACCTCGTCATGGTCGATTCGCGCACCCCAGGGAATGCTTGATCCAAACCAATGAATAAACAAGTCACGAGATGTACTTACTTGATGCTAGATCCTCCAAGCGTTCGGAGTGTACGTGGTGTTTCCCGCTAAACCACAACTGGACAATTTTCGATCCCTTTTCGGGAATACATCGTACTTTTTAACTTTCCTTAAAGATATATAAACCCCTCTCGGCTTGGGTGGCAGATGGATTTAGTTTTCCGCGGTCAGCTATCTGAACTCAAATCACGCCTCCTCGTCTACTTGTGATAAATTTTCATCCTTACTCTTTCCAAGGTCTGAATTTGAGCCGTCATGAGTGCAACTTACAAGTTTTTTTTTTTTTGACCCACCTAAATATATCATTTGAACGCCTTTCGTAGGATACTTCCACTTCTCGACCCACTCTTCGTTCCTCTCACCCATCATGATGGAAAGTTTTTTCAAGGTCGGGAGTCGTTATAAGTTGAGAATAGGAAGACAAAAATGTATGATGACTGAGGTTCTTTCAAAACTATGTGTGGTGAACTAATTGGGAAAAAAAAAATTCCAGCTCGCGAGAAGCGTTTCAATGTGAAACCCACGGAAAATGCCCACGAACTCGAATTTTATCAAACCATTGCTTTCAACGACGGCGTATCACCGGGACAATCCAGCCCTGGTAAGGGATCCGTGTGCTGGTCCGATGACGCTATCCATGTTCCCGAGCTTCAGTCCAATTCAGCTAAAGCCATCCCATCAGACTGGCAATCAAGTCTTGGCCCAAGCAGAAGCGTTCTCCGAGGGGTCATGACAGAGCAAAAGACAGACGCAAAGATTCTGGTGACTAATTTTCGTAGTCCGGTAGCGCGTCCTTTGTCTCATGGCTGGCTTCGATTCCTTCGCCTTCACCGAAATCGATTACTTTCGTCTGACGCAAAACCGAAAAAACGACGTTCGAAGATTGAGTTTTGTTTCTGGAGGTCAAGCCATGGGAATAAGCATTTTTTTTTTTTTTTTTTTTTGGCGTCGTTGTAATTTATCAGGTGCACAAATGGACGTCTCATTTTGGAGGCTTGATGATTTGTTTGATTGTACATAAACCGGAGCATGATGGAATTTTTATTTTTTTTATCAAGAGATGTGGGGATGTGAGGTATAATTAACAAACAACAAGTCTCTTGTCCTAAAGGTTTCTGTCAAGAACCCAATTTACAGCCTTGACCTCTTTCTCCCCAAGAATTTTGGTCCACAATGGTTCATGAGTATCAGATGATGTGTTGCTTGGCCCGGTTTGGATGATTCTCTGAAAGCCTTTCTGTCCTTCCTGCTGCCAACACAATACTGATGACTGCTCCATCAGAAAGGTGTAGTAAAGATCAATTGTTTGTATGGCTCTAGCATCTTGGCCAATTCCCAGATCTATTTTCTCAACCTTAAAAAGAGGAATGTTGGATTGTTACATGTTTGACTCATTTTGTGGTAAAATGAGCCCTCTTGAAGCTTGCCTTACCCAGTGGGACTTTGACAGGTTTACCCTTTGACCCCAAGATTGAAGTAAGCATAAAATAATGATTTAATGACAGAAATGATAGAGTGCATAATAAAACTGACCGATTTTGATCACCAAATTTGGCTCAGGGGCCTTGGGGGTGTATACCAGACTTGAACAGAATAAATGGTGTAGATGATGAATTTTCATTCCAAAAAAAAAAAAAAAAAGTCAGGATTTTGTTGCCAGAATCCCCCAAATTGAACTTTGGCTGAACTTTTAGGAGATTTCTATCTCCAATTCAAACTATTGTCAAAAAATAAAATAAAAAATAAAACAACAACAAGAACAAGAACATCATCATGCTTGTGTATGAGCACTATTGTTTTAAGCATGAGTGTACAACTCTCCCCTTGTTTTGTTCTTGAAATCAAACTAAAAATGAGTGTTTTTCATCACACAGGACAGGAGCACAATGGAAAAATTTTCCAGAATTTTTCCAGTGTTTTTTTCTCATAAAAAAAAACCTACTCAACTTCATGTCAATAACACCAAAACTGTTTTCAATTTCAGACCATTCCCCTAAAAAAAAAAAAAACGTTTCTGAAGGTGATGGAGCCCACAAAAAAATTATGATAAACTCACCAAATTTTTTAAAAAACCCTCCAACTGTTAGGGCATCTGCAGCCATGTGCACTAAGCTTGGATCATCAAACTCTATACTATGTAATTATGCTACACTAGGTATCACCAACTTGTGAGACCCCAAATCTCTCTCTCACACTCATGGTTCACCAAAGCTAGACTAGTGTGACTTTGATCATGAACCCATCAAAGGTTTTACACAGCCCTGGTAGTGAGCACTACACTATGTACAAAACTCTTCCATTTTCCATAGCCAACCAAAAGGAATCTATGAACCAAGGACCTTCAGATAAGCCATGACCTGAGGGTGTGAATTCACAGTTTGGATGGTTCATAAACATGAGAGAGTTTTACTCAACCTGTCAGTTGGGGTACAACGTGCTCAAGTCACCAATTTTGGGCGTGGGTCTAATCTTCAGTTGAAAGAACTCCAGTGTTGAATGGAATTTCAAATGAGAGAATCGCTATCAGATTGAGGTTCGGATGTCATTTGAAGGTGTACGTACCGCTTGAGCTGGTTCATTTGAGAATTGTGCCTTGTTGAGTCAAATTCGATTTGCTGTGTGTTCCTAGTTTTGTATTTAGTAAGTAGATTGGACTCTCGATCAGATTGGAATACAAACTTGAAATCAGTATTTATTTATTTATTTATTTCTAATCAACTCTTTCCTCAATCTTCTTGAACGCTCTCAATCACTTTTTGGCACTCAACGAACTCAGACACATCATCATCCAACACCAATTCTTTCATTTCTCACATCTCCGATCAACATGAACATCTTTGGATTCAACCTCACCTTCACACAAAGCTCACGTCAGTTTCATTCACTTTGCTCTCTTCTCGTCATCCCAATCTAGTCTTCTTCCACACAACCAGCAGACCTTGACGTCCCATATCGTCTCCTTTTATCTTATGTAGCCGTCCCCGAAGAACCAAGGTCGTTTGCCGCTCAACCAGACTCACCACCATCCTACGTTTCTCTCTATCCACAAGACATCGGACCCGTCTCTCACCAAGTAGGCTTGATTGCTTCTGACACCAAATTCAGGCCTGCTCGACCTTTCCCAGCCGATTGGCAAGTCTCGGTTGGCCCTCAAAATAGTGTACTCAGGGGTGCACCGCGAGCAGATGAAAACGTTGGTCGACGAACTTGAGCAATTAGTAGGTAAGAATCTTCTTTGTATAAGGCCCACTGACATGACAAATTATTATGAATATGGTGGACCCGAGTTTGGAATATAACTAACTTATTCTCCTTCTCACATCTAAAGTCCTATGTCCGCGATCCGCTAAAACCCACAACATACATTCTTATTGAGGTACTAGAAGAAAAGAAAGAAAAAAAAAAAAAATGAATAGTGCTCCTCCTCTTGTAATTTCTTGCCCCTCCCTTCTGTGGTCATAGATTTGAATCAAGCGCATATGTACATTAATATCATTCATATTTCATTTCATTGGCATCTTCTGACATGGTTCTTGATTCACCATTTTCAACTCTTTGTGATTGATCTTTTTTTCTTACTTTCTTGTGTTGTCACTTGAATCTGTGTCCGTCTTTGAAATGTCTTGGACCATTCTTGCCATTGTCAGTTCCCTAGCTGGGTATTGTTCTTGTAGCCACCCTCTTTTTTTCATTCAGAACAATAAAATGTTTGTGAAGCGAGACCCGAATGGTGATTGCCAATGTAGTATCATAGTTTACTACTACGCGCTTCTTTTTTTTCAAAAAAAAAAAAAAGAAAACACTACTTTAGGTGCATATAGAAGCTGGTACGGCTGTCAAGCACAAAATCTATCCGATCACTTGTTTTGCATAAACTCATGGCTGTTTGGGAAAAGGTATACTTGCTGACTGTTTCTAGATTATGTGCTACAAAAAATAGCTGATAGCACATGATGTCAATATTCTAAGAGAGTTAGATAAGATAGGGTGATGAGTTGGAGATTGAAAAGGGGGGGGGGGGGTTAATTGATTATAAGCATTAGTAGCATGGTTTTATGTCCTCAGATATAAAATTTTGATGAATAGGCACATACAAATACAAATACACATCATGTATTTAAGTATTTATTTTCATTTACATATTTACATGGTGTTTTTTTTCCCCCCCCCATATGAAATACCTTATAGAATAACCTGAGACTTGACAACACTTGATTTTACTAAGAAAATCTTTACACCAGATTTTTTCAAGATATTTTTTGAAAAAAATTATTTATTATTATTATTATTATTTTTTTTTTCAGATCACATCATCTTGATTTTCAAAAAAAAAAAAAAAAAAAGTCTCATTGTTACACTACATACTACATCTTATCCAGGTAAGACTAAACAAGGGTTGAGTCTCGTAAGGGAAAGTGAAATTTAATGAAAATCAAAACAAAGTGAGTAAAACTGAAAAGTACAGGTGGGATCAATTGGACAAAGTTAGATGGGTTTTATCAGAAAAGAAAAAAAAAAAAAAACTAAAACTGTGTGAATGACCGAGTACCTAATAATAGGTATATGAACCAGTTCTTAATCCTCTCACCTCCTCTTCCCTGTTCAAGTGTAAGCACTAAACAAAGAGAAAAGAAAGGAGACGCAGGAATACATGAGGTTCAAGTTACATCTGAATTATCAAGTTTGACAGGTCAAGTTGATAAATCAAGTGTAAGAAAAAAAGGAGATCAGTCTGAGCTAATTACGATCGTGACCTGAGTAGAGATAGATTAACTAAAGTGAGTCAAGCAAGGAAATAAATAAGACAGATATATATCCTTATCACGAATAGAGAAGAATAGGCAAAGATGAATAACGTTGGTGAAGGAAATGAGTGGAGGTACTGACAACCAAAAAAGAGTTGTGACTGCACAAGGTGAAAGTATCTATAGCAGAATTTTCTCCCCTGTTGATTAGGCTATGTTAACGGTGGGATAGTGAGTTACATGTGTGTTACTATATAGTCAATGTAATAACAACAAAGAAGAGGTAGACCAAAGATAGTGTTAACAAAAATGTGATGCATAGGAATCCAAAACGAGTACTCTATTGACAATTACTTATATACGACCGACATCGCAGAAACATCTTTTAAAATCTAGAACCACAACACCAACTCATAATTCCTAGGAGATGAAATGGAAGGGAACCCGGAAAGCAAAAAAAAAAAGGATGATGTACCAAAGAATGAACTTGAAACAGTAAAAGTTGATCAAACAAATTAGGATATCAATACAAAGGAATTCGTCCAAGGTTTTGTTGGAGACAAAATCCTCAACCAGCTGCGTCACAAGAGATGTTTGGTATGAACAGCACGAAAGCAATTGAGACCAACTCTAAAGCTGACAGACTTTACCCACAGCTTTTGAGATTTGCTCACGATCAAACCCTTCGGGCCAAATTCTCGTCCGGTCTTGTTCCACCACGAAGGACAGAGTGTGGTGAACCGATGGACAGCTGCCAATCTATTGGAAATGGACGGGCCTGATTGACGTTTTCGGGCTCGCAGACGGGCTGATCAGGCGTAACGAGTTTTGGAAAGATTGTGGCGTAGGCTGGAGGAGGCTCTTGTGCCGATAAGTGCGAGCGCTCTTCTTCAGCTGGTGTTATCCCAATGTCAAAAGATCAGGACCGATAGCATCATTTTGAAGTAATTTTTCCATGTCAGAGAGGTCACCAACTCACAGTGTCTTTTGATCGTAAACGGTTGGGTAAAGTTAAGATTGTATCCAAACAACTTCATTTTAATTTTTTAGTTCTTTTTTGTGATTTGTGCGGATTTTGTCTTTAATGACCACGAAAGGGTGAAAGGCTAGCTGACTGGATGCTGTAATAGATAAGGGTTTATGAGCAAGATGAAGTTGTCAAGTGACGGGAGGAGAAGGAGGACAAGGAGGCAGTAAATTCACCCACTAATGAATGATATATTGAATATGAAGGTCGATCTTCTCCTTCACTCTAGGTCAAAAGCCGGATCAGGGTAATGTCGAGCTAGTAAAATAAAGGGCCTACAGTACAACTGAACTACGGTAGACTTCAAGGGCTAATCGAATGGTGAAAGTAGGTGAGGATCCTCCGAGGCTAAGACTTTAAGTATGTACGGTTGCCTAGAGGTACCACGGCACCCGTGCTTCCATCTTGGCTATATCAGGGTCCCACGCTGTCACCAAGCCAGTGGGAGTCAGGAGAAGGTGACCACGTGAGACTTTGTTACGTCTGGATTTTGTTTATAATTCTGCATTGTAAAGAGAGAAAAACATGAATTTCCTCGAGTGTGAACTTGAAAGGACGACACTGAAGTCAAAAAGAAATGAAAAGTCTCATGCCAAACTGTACAAGCCTGAAGTTATTTCTTCCTACATAGGTGAGAGAGGTGATATGTGAGAGAAGAAGATGTGAAATGTGTGTGAAAGACAGGTTATGCGTGTGAGAAGGGGTGTGAAATATGTGTGTGACACATTAAGCGTGTGAGAAGAAAGATTTGTCATAGTGGTGGCTCAGAGTCTTCCTCGTCATCTTGGACTAAAAGGAAACTCTGAAGGTAACTGTGCCTTTGAACGCCGTCGGCACAAACTCGTTATAACATAAACCCCCTTTCGCTATACATACATTTTGTACTTTCCCTCGGTTTCCACATCGCGCGAGCTTCAATGTAATCAATCGCTAAGGGGAAGTACCTACGAATAAATAATATCTCATATACATAACCACCAGATCGGGTAAAATCCAATGTAAGCATGGTTACTGATATCTACATATTACAAATAAAATATGTTACAAGGAGTACACATCCATTTGAGTGAAGCGACGTAAGGAGTCGAATTTGTGAAGACAGAATAATATGAAGATGTCCCTGTTTGTTCCCTCTCAGAGATGTTTTACTCGTCGAATTATTATATCTGTTTTCCTTTCATCATGTTTGCTTACTCCCTATGAAAGGCTTATAATAAGCTAGTCTACGATAGAGACAATCCTGAGATCCTAAAGATCCCGACTTCAAACATTACATTCAAGTTTAAAACATCCAGAAAAAAGAAAGTTGGTGCAGTATCCTCACTCTGTATCTACACATTACAAAAAGGATCATAGTGTGAAATGTAAAATCAACTGCACTTAAAAATAAATAAATAGATAACAATAATAATAATAAAGTAGGCAATGGATGAAGAGTTACGCTACACTACGACAAGGTCTAACTCGGGGGCTAATTCTTTCAGAAGCTCCGGAGTAGATTCCTCCTACGATCTCGGGAGGAGCTGCGTAGAGCTTCAGACCCCGCAATTTTTGTAGCTCCTTCGGGCCTTCCGAGGCTGCTGGGGACCTTATCCCCAGAGCCGTCGGAGCTTCTCCACCCCTAGAGCTCCACGTGACCTTTTGAGGAGTTATTGCGTGTGTCACCGCCTCCCGAACTCGTCAGCCCATGCCCTCGGGTATTAGGCTACCCTGCCCAGCCAAGCTGGTCAGCTTAGCCTGGATCGTTCGCGATCGTTTGTGAGCAAACTGGTGCGAGCAGCGCGAAGAATCTGTCGATGATTCGGGTGCTCCCACCAGTTTGATCGCATCCAACTTGATCGTTTGCGGTCTAATGGTGCAATTAGCGGGGATGTTGTTGGAACCTCGGAAACCAAGAATCACACGTGTCGGAAGCTCACACCAGCTGGGTCCTGGGTTTCCGATGACCAATCATATGGCTTAGCTTCATCCCCGTGATTGGTCCGATGGCAAAGGTGCTGAAGCAGGTTTGGAAGACCACCCTGTTTCAACCTCGTGGAATCGGTCACACAGGTTTGATCGTAGTTTGCCACCGTTCAGACACACCAGTGCACTGAGCAAATCGAGTCGTGCCTGGGAGGTCCTGGGCCTATATAAAATGGTGCACTGGTCGCTGCCACTACCTGAATCACTGCACACTCCCGCATTCTCTTCCAGGTCAACTTCTGAGAACAAGAAAACCACCTTATACAAAACTCAAACACATCACCAACACATACTCTCATTCTGAATATGTTTGGATCTAAGGCAGCAGGAATAACAGGGAGACCAGGATGTTCATGCCCCATTCCAAAAACTTCTGGCTGGTCCCAGAAAGTCTGTCCATACATCTCCTCACCTTCTGAATCATTGTTTTCCATAGCAGTAGTCCCCAATCACAAATAACGCCAGTCCCTAAGGCAAATGGAAGCAATGATCCAGAAGGTGAGGAGAGGTATGGACAGACTTTTTGGAACCAGCCAGATGGTTTTGTTATGGGGCATGAAATAGATGTTGTAGACAACAACAATTGGACTGATTATCCTGGGTGTGGAAAAAGAGGTCAGGGTGATCATCCAAGACATCATTTGCATGACACTAGTAGTGAGGAGGAGTCGAAAGGAATGGTGCAAGAGAGCACCATTTGGACATAATAACCAGAGATTTTTTTTTTTTTTTTGGCAGATTTGATGAGAGCAAATGTGGCAGCTGAAGATGATGTTGAGTTGGCAGACTGGGATGCTTTTGAAAGTCTTCAAGTGAGTGATTTCATTTTTTGTTGTGCATAATGGCAACTATATGCTGAGATGGTAGAGTTCACTTGATTAGAATGTGATAAGGTTCATTATCTTGGGAGACACTAAGACCCTGTTGGCCAAAAAAGCAATATGAACAGGTCAGCTTTGGTGTCAGTATCATAGGTTTGACACCCCTCCCCCTCAGCCTCCCCCCAAAGAAAAAAAAAACATTTTTTCTTTTTTTGGCCAGCTTTTTTGTGGTAAAGCTCTCTGGGCCAGTCTCAGATCCTTTGTGTGGAGAGGGAGGGGAATCCATCACACCCTCCCTGTACAGCAGGGAGGATGCAATTGAAACCAACTCTTGGGAAGCTAACAAGCCAGTTAGCAGACCTGTGGGTAAAGTCAGGCCAGTTATGGCTAAATCTTCCTTGATTTGATTTGAATCAAGCAGCAATGAAAGTTCTTTGTTCTTATTGCATATAGTTTCATGGCTTAAAAGTTGCGCCTTGGATTATTTGAATAATCTTTGAAGTTGAAAATCAATTTGGGGAAAGAGACAATAGACTTTTATATGATGAATGATGTATCTTGAGGGTTGTCAGCCCTGAGGACTATGCAGCAGTCCCACAGACTGTACATGTCATAATTACATACTGCAGTTTCAAAAATAAATGTCCCTCCTGAGAGATTTTTTTTTTTTTTTTTTTTTTTCAATCCCATGGGGCATTATCCAAACCTGACTTGGACCTGTGAGAAAACAAGAAGACTATGTTCCAAGCAGTAATGATCACAACACCTGGGGTATCAGGTGGTTAGTAAAACGACTTGAAATTTGGCTATGTAGCCCTAAATGCTTGAAAAAGCTATATAAGTGAGGTACACACCTGGCACACGTGGCACAGGAGATCAGAAAAGAGAAATTTTGAAAGAAAAATGAAAACGATTAAAAATGTTCTAGTAGAGAAATTTTGTAAGTGTTGATAGTGATGTCTTAGAGAGAAAAGAAAATAATTAGGAGAAAACTTACAGATTCTATTCCGATGAGGGAACAGAATCTGTCTTGGTACTTTGACTCCTGATATATATAATACTCAAGTCACATTTTGACTTATTCCCAAAAGAGAAAGATTTCTCAGGTCACAAGTTGACCTATTCCCTACTGCTCCATAGGTAGACTTATTCCTATATTCCTAAAAGAGAGAAATTTCTCAGGTCACAAATTGACCTATTCCCAACTGACAAAAACTCAAGCCACAAGTGGCTTATTCCCAAAAAGCTTTGGAACATAATTGTAACAAAATTCCCTATCAGCTCTGAAACATTTGTCTCAGAATTCCCTACTGGTCTGAAGACCTTGACATGTACATATATAATAACAGGACCTATGTGGAATTGTCAAATCAACAGCCAGCCATCTCATCCTCCTTTTCTGGCACCTCACATTCACATCCCTTCACCACACCTCACCAGCATGTCACCCAACCACAATGCAAGTGCCTCAAAGACCCCAATCAACCAAGCCATAAACATCTCTCACCCTTACCTTCAAGCCTGAGCTCAACCCACTACATCAAGCCCATATGCACATGTTCAAGCCCCCAGAAGTTGATTTTAGTCCATCAATTTTTTTCCACCAGCTCAAGCCTTGAGATCAGCCACAAACCAAGCCAAAGTAGTTGGGAATGAAGATGAGGGTATGTAACTAGGATTATTCATTAAAAAACACCCCATTTTGGTTAATAACACCCTCTATCTAGGAAACTTGGACCCAAGGTGTTTGTCAAGTGCCAAGCTCACATTCATGGTCCACATTGAGGTACATTTACCCAATGGTGAAGATGAGGATGATGACAAGCCAACTGTGCAGAAAGATGCAAAGAAGACTCCAAAGGCTTCCAAGGAATCCTCTGGAAACTATATGACTTACAAGAATGATCATCCATGGGAGGTTTCAATTACAGTCAAAAATGATATGAATATCTCTCAATTTCAATCTTAAGCTGTTCAGGTGTCTGAAGATGAAAAGAATGTGGAATTCTTTTTGACATTATTGGAAGAAATTAGATGGCAGTGGGTGCACTCTAAAATTTCTCTAAACAGCAAGTGAGGAGGTCTTGGAACTTGTTTTATTTGATGTTTTTTCTTGTAACACCCTGTTTTTTTCAAATTGAAAAACATTCTCTAGGAACTCATTATATTTGTATCATTTTTGCAATGCTTTTTCCTCTATTTCCAATTCAAAAAATGTTCACTTTTTTATTTCAAGAGGCTCAAAATTGTGGACAAAATAGTATTTAAAAATACATAAAAAAAAAAAAAAAAAAAAAAAAGGGACTCAGGGTAACTGTTCTTCACTAAGAGGGTTGAAAGATAAAAAAAAAAATGATAAACATTTTTCTTTAAAGTTGATGATAAGAAAAAAAAAAAAGTAAGAAAATTCCTCATGCCTTTCAGTCACGCTCACACCCAGGCCCCCTAATGGGACCATAGGGCAGGCCCTGCCCCTGGCCCCCTTAAACCAGGCCTGCCATGGGCTGGCATTGTTATGATGGGGCAGCCACAGAGTGCCTCAGGCCTGCCCTAACTGGAGGATACCTCCAATTTAAAGCTTGAAGATCCCTTCCATGTGACTTTATGCAAGGAATGCATATGGTTGTGCATCCAGCTTCCCTTTGATAATCATTGCCCCACTAAGTATTGCTATGCCACCAAACATCTTGCACCCGACCTCCACCCATCTGAATCTATCAGTCCTTTCTCCCTTGAGAACCTGCCCACCTTCATCCCCTTCCTTCTTGTCTTCAAGCTACTCTTCTAGCAAAGGACATTCAACTGCCCCCCCCCCCCCTTCTGTTCTTGGTGACACATGAACCAGACCCCACCCCCACAGTTTCATGGCTGCGATGCCAAACAACACCTTCCAACAAACTCAACCACTCTCTATTGACAATTGTCACAGCATCTGATTCCCCTTCCAATCACACAAACCCTCAAGAAGTTTATCAGCTACTGAATTGTGAACTTGCAAGCTGAAAGTCATCTTGGGTTTGGGAACACTACAAGCCTATTCACTGCCAACATATTTTCATCGCATGGAAGCTTGCTATGTAACATAGCATGTCTTCATGTGATACTATGGACCATTTTTCAAAGTCCCTACCTTGGAAAATAGACCTATTGCATCGCATGTTGGCCTGCTATGTGACATAGCATGCCTCTATCACTGCCAAGATATTTGTATCGGATGGGCCTATCCGATGTTCTATCACCCCAAGATATGCGATGCAGTGTCAGTAGGATTAGGTGCGATGGAATTACTAT
>MU167320.1:120366-136114 GCA_015951145.1 Cronartium quercuum f. sp. fusiforme G11
GGCATGCAAACTTCTCGGACAGAGGCGCGGATTTTTCGGACAAGCTCTGTCTGAGAAGTCTTGTGCAAGAAGTTTGCATGTAACATCTCAAACAGCCACATTACAAAGCAGAAACTTCTTGGGCAATCTTTGCTCAAGCTGTTATCAAACATCATTGTCCAAGTCTGAACCTGAAGTTTATCAAGACCATCTCAGTCAACTACTAACCAAGATCTGTTCAGTCAAACTTGTTTGATAAGTTTGACTGAACACTTCTTGGACTGGCAGTGACCAAGATGAATAAACCTCAGACAAAGCTGTCCAAGATGACCTTGGTCACCTCCTAGACTGGGTTGAACTCAGACAGTCAGTGACCAAGATAAGAAAATCTTGGTCTACTCTAGTTCAAGCTTAACTCAGTCAACTTCTAGACTGAGATGACCTCAGACAGACAGTGACCAAGATAGAGAAATCTTGGACAACACTGTCAGAGATCACCTCAGTCACCTCTTAGACCGACGAGTGCTCGGACTACTGCTGACCGAGATGAGAAAATCTCAGTCAACCATGGTCGGAGATCAACTCAGACTTCACTGTCCGAGGTGTTCTTGGACAGCCTTGTCCAAGTAATTTTTGCTGGTGGTGGAGGTCATCTAACTGAAGTCTACACTTGAGTGAACCAGTGTAGACTTAGTTGATAGCCAAAGGTAGCCAATTGCCATTGGCACTGCCTTTTGACAGCCAGGAGGTAGCCTAACAGAAGCTCCCCCCTGACAAGGGTCTTCCTTTGTGCCCTCGGTCTCGAACCCCAGTCGAGTCAAAAGTTCAGGATTACAGCACGGATTACTGCGAACCAGAATCATCCCTCGAATCTATATATCGTGCAACTGAGTCGAAGTACCTTCTCCAATGACGGAAGAGGGGAGGTCCTAACTGACCTCTTTTTTAAAAATGATGATGAATTAGGAGTTGATGAGTTGAGGAATGAACATTTGCTTTATTCCTTTCAAAACTTACCATCCCAGGATTCGATCTTAGCGGGTAAGTCGCTTGTTCCTCCAAAAATTCAAGGAGCGTTAGGGAGTCCCTTTCAGTTAAAAACGAGGCCCCAATGAGCTGGTTCTGAGCTGCGCGTGAGTGCGCTATTCAGCCTAATTTGTGTTCAAGCAGCTCGGGCGGTGATGTGGACGATCAGCGAGGGTGGAGGGGAGGTCAAAGGGCCATCAGAGTGTTTGACCGGATATTCAGTGCCAGGTCCGGCCCGACCGCAGGCCCGGATGAGGGTCAAGATGAGGAGATCGAGTCGAGGGAAAGTTGGTCTGAGGTGAATTTGAGATGTAACGAGATGGTCTCGATTTAGATAACATAATCTCGACTTGAATTCACCTTAAATAGATTATTAAACTTGAACCTGAAAGTAAAAAATAAAAGTAAAAAAAAAAAGATGGAAAAGTTGACTAAAATCGATCCAAAGATGTCACCCATTCAACCTTTATCATCACCAACCTTTTATCCATTTGCAACTTTAACCAAGCCAATCGATTACCCTGGTGTATTCTTATTAGAACTTCATGCATCACCAGATAATCGACTCACTCAAACTTTCATTCAATCTACGGTGAGCCAAAACAAAATAAATTAATTAAAAAAAAAAAAAAACTCATACCATTCACCTTCATCAGCAGCCTGTGCTAACTAATTATTAACTCATAAGGTTGACATGATTCATTCTGTTCCATTATCTCGAAGCTCATCCCCGCGCTGTCAGATGTCGAAAGGGAATTCAGAGCCTCTCGAGCCAATAAACTCGGGCCTGCCGAAGATACTACTACCGGTTAGTCATTCAAATTCATCATCTTTTTGAACCTCTTTTAAGCTTTTATGAGGGCCTGATGATATATATATTTGATTCGAATTTTAGGTTGGAAAACTCCAAAGCAACCAGGTCAATATGCACTCGTCACTTGTGGAAATTTAGTCAATAACAAGTTTTACAGTAACGGTCTCGACCTTAAACAGGCATTCGCTGATGATGGATTTTTTCAACGTATGATTTTTTTTTTCTTTTTTTTTCACAAGCTATGGTTTGAAGATACGCAACATCTAAAAATCAAAAGTGAGCAATAAAATTACTTACCGTATTACGTTTTATTTGTTTGTATGTTCATAGATGTATTAAATAGGATGTACTCCAAAATCTTAAGTTTTCCTATGCCGACTATCGCAGCTTTGAATGGTCATGCCTTCGCGTACGTTGTGTTTTTTCCCCTTTTTTTAAGATGATGCAAAAAGGGGTTTTTTTTTTTTTCTAAAAAAATAACAAAAAAGGGAAAAAAGAATATATAATTCCATTTATGATCTAATTCACTTTAATTTTCATACATTTATATTTAAAATATCATGTGAAATTTCTCTTAATAGGGGAGGCTTCAGTCTAGCTTTGAGTCACGATTTTAGGATTATGAAAGATAATGAACAGAAGGGGACAGCTTTGATGTGTATGAACGAAATTGAATTTGGGGCTACCGTACCTGTAAGTTCTCATGTGACCTGCTGTCTGGACCTTTTTTTTTTTTGTAGAAAAAATAAGATAAAAGGGTGTAGAATCTCATTACTAATCTGATTCGTGAATTTCCGTCATCTCTTATCAATTCACCCTTTAAAGCGTGGTTTATTAGCATTATTAGAGGCTAAGTTTCCCAACAAGAATGAAATTCAACGTTGTTTGATTGACGCTCATCGTTATGGTGTCAAAGAAGCGTATGTTCATCCTTCCTTTCTTTTCGTACATATGATCACATATCACATTATCTAGGAACTTTTCCTCTCAAGTAACTGATACACAACTGAGATATATAGGTTCAAGTTAGGGATTGTGGACCAAATTTGTCCTGAATCACAACTTATCAATCAAGCTCTCAAATTTGCTTCTGAGAAATCAATTCGGGCGACTACAGGCGTCTATGATTTAATGAAGGTAACCGATCATTCATTTTTCTTGTCTTTTTCTTTTATCATGAAATTTATACAACATGCTACTAAAGCTTATCATAATATTGCTCACTTTATTAATCCATTTTTTCTCTTGATCTCTGAAAATTGCAAAACAGGAAGAGATTTATAGAGATACACTTGAGATCTTATCTCTCACTGATGAAGGATATCAAGATTATAATTCAACCAACTTGAGAAGATTGCATCGATTAGGAAGAGATCATTTAGGTTCAAAAGCTAAATTATGAAATCATATCAGTTGACAAATAACAAGTTGATGGTGACAGTTTGTAAAAGATTTCTTCAGATTTTTTCTCCCTAGATATACTGCATATGTTTTGATATTCCTTATTAATAGTATGTACACATCCATCATCGTTATAAATGTTAGTTTGCATTGCTTCTTCTTCTCAATTTGTTGAAAAGGCTGAATCCAACCCAGATGTGAGGAAGTATGAATGTGGAGATATTTGATTGTAAGGGCAGAGGTTTGATGAAATTAAGTCTAGATGATGACATTAATAAATCATAAGGATGAATCAATTCGAGTTAGTGAAGATGAAGTGAGATTAGGAATCTGCTCAGAGTCAGCTTGAGGTTCAAGTTGATAAATGACTTTTAACCGATCTTCTGTCCGTTTTAAAATCCTTAAAGAATTAAAGATTTCAATGGTTAGTATACCATCAATTAAATTACTGTAATAATAAGATGTAGCGAATTAATATATATGATAAAAAAATCAAAATCTCACTAACTCTTGATCGATTCCCAACTCAGTCGCCACATTCAAAACGTCATACCATTTTAAACCTGGATCTAATATTGTATTGGAATTTGAATCAAGTTCGGGTGATGGATTCTTATTAGTTTCAACATCTTTTGATGATTTTTGACTTCTTTGTCTTTTCTTTTTAATAGTTGGTGTTACAATTTTATAAAGTTGAATTAATAAATTTTCAAGTAAATCTTTAGTTTGTTTCACTAAATTCATGACTTCATCCTCATTTTGATCTAAATCAGATAAATGATCATCATCATTTTGTAAATTTATTTGAACATTTAATTGATTAAATTTTAGAGCTAAACCTTCAAGTTCTTCATCTAAGGTCCAATCTGGTTTTGGATAAGAATTTAATTTTAAAGGCCAAAGTGTAAATGTACTTGAAGTTGAATCTAAGATTTTATGATTCGATTCATCTTTAATTTGATGACGATGATCAATCCTATTAAGTCGAATTTTTTCCCAAATCATTAAAGAACGTGAAAGATTTTTTGAGAAATCATAAGATAATTGTGAGATTGTATCTCTATAATCTTTACTCTCTTTTTCTGTTGTATGATAACGATGTAATGCACTTTTAATAAGAGGGTTTAAAATGATTTCTTGTTGATTATGATTTGATTGTTTAGGTGTGTCTTGAGTTGGACTGTTCTTGTTATGTTCAGTAGATGATGATGTTGATGATATCGAATGAGATGAAATTGAAGTTAAACTACGTGACCTTGACCTTTTATTAGAGCTTGAATTCTTTAAAATAGTAGCTGATGGACTTGCAGAACGTCTTCGCTTCATACTTTGATTAATTTAATTTATTTTCCATTTACATACTATAGTATGAGGATTAATCTGATGGTGAGAGGTGATGGAAGGTAGGACTGATAGGACTTATTTAAAGTTTGGCTTTAGAATTAGGGCACATTTACTTAAATTCAATTAAAACTACACAAAATCAACTCACCCCATTGTTAGGCTTAACCCCTTGTAGCGAATTATGATAGTAGCCCTGCCTGCTAGACTAGTTTTTTTTTCAAAATTTTAGTTCAACGATTTCCTAAAAATAAAAAACATTTTGAAACTGATAGCCCATCATCACATTCAAACACTTTCGAATTCTTCTCATCAAGTTCTACGAGTACCATCGAGACCAACAAATCGAATGGTTTAAAACTACATTTACGGTCATCAATCGCAATTCCAATTGACATACCATCACAAGATTATCTGGTCTAGTCTGTTGATTCATGAAGCATTATTTTGATTTTGAAAGGGTTGGATGTTGTTGATAATCTGATCACTAATTACCGATCTCCATTTGATTTCATACTCGCTCATAAAGAAGCAACCAATCTAACTTATACATCCTTAACTCTTTATCAACTTTCGGTCTCAAACATTCCTCAACAGGATGGAAATTCAAAATCAAAACCCTCAACAACAACAACATCATCATCTTACAAACCCGTCACATCCTTTCATTCAAGCTCCCTCATCATCATCCGCAATGCCTACCATTCCCAACGACCCTTTCTCAGCCGCTTACAAGGCTGATCCCGGCCAATTACCCGTTTTCTCGCTTGATCACTACTCTAAACGCAAGATCATTCGAAAACATCTCACCTACAACCCTATCGCAGCTCATCAGATTCCTACTCCACCCGTCTTCTCACCTGCATTAGCGGGTGAAAGGGATCGAGAGGCCAGGCAAAGGCTTTCTAGCGAACACTACAACAGACCATCGAACATCTCTGACGATGAATTTGTACTTTCTCTCTCAACCTTAAACGTCGATGAAGGTGAAGAACCGCAAACGTTGTTGATCGAAGAGGAAGGCGAGTTAGAGGAGAAGCAAATTATTGAACCTCGGAAATCAATTTTCCTCCCCTCTAGTTATCGACAACGTACCCGCTCATCCGCTGCTGCTACCATCACTCATCGATCTAATCGTACCTTCCTTGGCCAATCTAGCCCATCTACACAAACCCAAGACTTGGTATCTGAAAAAGTAGTTTCGAACCCAGACGAGCGCCAATTTTCGATCGCAATCGATCAAGCAATCAAAGGCAGGAAAATGACGGTTGACCTCGAGTTGAGCTTTTTTTCATTTTTGGTCGATCAGCTTTTTCCAATTCGACTCACTGATGTGTTATCTTCTGTACTTGAATTTCTCGCAGTAATAAGGGTCTCACTTCCATTCCAACCTGTGTACTCGACCTCGAACTCTTAAACTCCCTAAAATGCTGGGCTGAGCCACCCCCCGATTCTACCACGCCTCGTTCTGCTTCTACGATTAGTCACCGTTCAGTGACTCGTGTCTGTTCCGCTCCAGCTATCTTTAGTCCTATGAACCCATCAGCTCAATTTACATTAATCCTCTCTAATAATTACCTTAGTACCCTTGGACCTCTCGTGAACCTAAAAAGTCTTCGTCATCTCAGTCTACGTTCTAATAGGCTCGAAACGCTCCCTGATGAGATTGCGAATTTGGAATTACTAGAAGTACTTAATTTGAATAATAATAGATTGAGGTTCTTACCCTCTTCTATTCATCGACTCAAACTTTGTACTATCTACGTCTCTGCAAACCCTTGGATTCAACGTTCGGATAAGGCTGTGACTACGTCTACTCATCGAATCATATCTGAGCCTGTAAATCCGAACGCGGCTTATCAAATTCCGACGCTTATCGAAAATTGTATGAGAAGATTGTGTTTAGATGATGATGGAGATCATTTAAGTCTTAGCTTAGGAACAGAGGAAAAGTTAGAAGTAATCGCTCCACCCTGTCCTCATTTGATAAATCAGCTATCACGGCCCAATGAACATTTTTGGCGTTGCGATGGTTGTAAAAGTTGGAGGGTTAAATCTGAGAAGATGGTAGAAAGGTATGAGTGGGTTGGTTTGGGTATGAAGAAAAAGGAGTTAGTGCCTTTGTATTGGAAGGCTTGTGGGGAGAAATGTTTGAATTTCCTAAATGTGGTAAAGGAAGGTAGTGAATGATTTTTTTTTTTGATGATATACAATATATATATGTAAAAGTAGTAAGGTTCTTAAAGAATGCATTTTCATTTCATTTCCTTTTTTGTATTTTTAATCTTGATATTTGCTTTGCTGTAATTTTGTTTTGTACAGTTATGAGTTTACCAAGATGTATACATCCTTGTTATAGACAGCGATGACCTGATCATCATGTCAAAACGAAAGAAAAAAAGAGAACCCCGGTTCATTTTTATTTTTTTGATTCCAACTATTGTAAATTTCCTTTTTGATGACGTCACAGTGCATAATAAGTCAGGTCTCTTGATCCGTTGGTTCGGACCCTACCTACCACTACCCATCATCAACCCTATTCATCCACTTTCATCCACAATATCACACGATAACCGCACTTATGTTTATTTATTTATGTTGTTATTTTTTTTTAACTACTATGTAATTAATAAACTCTTAGAGCGATCATAAGTGAGGAATGAAAGCTCTTTATCAATGGTATTCAAAGCGCTGGGTCTTCTTCTTGGACCAGAGAAATTTGTTGGGGTGGGTTCTGTGACCTGTTTCTCATGAGCTTTTGAATACCTTTTCAAACATAATGCCTAAGCAAGCAACCACTCAGGGCTGCTTTGCTGCTTGTGTGGGTGACCTGTCTCAGTCCGTTGAGCCGTTGAGACCGATCAGGTATCGATTGGGAGAGAGGGGATGACGGAGGAAGGCAATTTAGGAACCAATCAGGCTTGTGTTCGCGAGCTTGTACATTAATTGGCTTGATGGCTAATGGACTTGAAGTGCTTGGGTTTCTGATCGTAAGTGCATATTCGATCGAGACGCTTTCGTTCAGGTTCATCAACAACCACCCTGTTGTTGATCGGATGTGTACACTATCACCACACTTTGTCTACATTTATTTATCATATTACTTATTTAAATCCTTTCTAATTCATAAACCCTCATAGATTATGCCTAACAAGCTAAAACAACCGAGGAAAAAGCAAACCTCACCCGAGATATCCACTACCAAACCACTCCCTCCTTTATTAACTACCGAATCTCAGTTTCTATCTCCTACTCCTTTTAAACCCACACCAACTTTAAAAGTTAACCCTACATCCATCTCTACTTCTAATTCAACTCACAAAAACTTAGGAACGGTCATGACCGATCTCACAGCCGGAATCGCAAAGTTGTTCGGATCTGAAAAGGTAGAACAAGAAGAGCCAGTGACGGTCTATCAGCGTAAGTGAAAAAGCTTTCTCTCTCTCGAGAAATCGCTCGATCGATCGCTTTCCATTTCGGTCTCTTATGGTAGAATTTATCCGCCTCGGCTTCCCGCTCATGCCAATAGAAGACCATCATATAAATTTATCTCTAACAATTAAGCTGTTTTCTGTTTCAAATTATGAAATGCAGTCGAATTGGAGGACGATGGATCACCTTCGAAGGAAAAAACCGTAAGGCTGGCCCATCAATTTTTCCTATACCTTTGAATTGAATCTATTCTATCACGTGAGACAAGTTTAAAAACTGATCATCATCCGAATACGCTCTTCTTACACAAGTACATACGTTTGCCAGCGCCCTTTAGACCTTACGTACTTCGAATCTTGATTGCAGCCGGAGCAAGGGCTTCAAAATCAGGGAGTTTATTTACCAACTTTCCTTTCGATGGATCTGAATTTTCGAGATCGAAATTCCATGAAGAACGATTACCGTCAGATACATCTAAGCCGATTCAAATCGATTTACCGATAAGTAAAGCTGGCGTGTACGAGTTTTATTTCGAGTATGACGTCACTCGAAATCAATCTGGGCAACCTGGACGAGTTAAGAGTAAATCAGGTTATTTTAACATTGACCCTATACTATCGCAACCAGCTCGTCGATCGATTTTAGATAATTCGAAAGTTTTAAATCCAAAAGAACGAGGTGGTGTCATAGACCCGAATCTCCCAGCTTTCAACTTACCATTAGATGGTTTAGTCATTCAAACCGTGATTGGGAAATGGATGGGAAAGTTAAAAGATTGGCCTTCACATTTAAATTTAATTCGTGATCGAGGATATAATATGATACACTTTACTCCACTTCAACATAGAGGTGAAAGTGGTAGTCCTTATAGTATTTTTGAACAAACTAGGTTCGATCCTGAACTTTTTGATAAAGAGTTATCAGCTCAAGAAGAACAAGAAGAAATTAAAAATTGGATTCAAAGAATTAAGGATGAGTGGGGAATTTTAAGTATGTCGGACGTTGTTTGGAATCATACGGCTAATAATAGTCCATGGTTAAGAGAACACCCTGAATCAGGTAAGGTTTTTTTTTTTTTCTAAAGAAAAAAACAAGATTATCTAGCCGATTTTTTTTTTTTTTTTTTTTTTTTTTGGGAGTAAGATTAGATACTAAATTTCAAATGATCTTGAATCGTTGAATCTTAGGTTATAATATCGTCAACTCCCCACACCTCGAACCCGCGCTAGAGTTAGACACAGCTCTACTGGAGCTATCCTCACAACTTGCGTCTAAAGGGCTTCCGACCGATCTCAAGTCGTCCTCTGACCTTGACGAGATCATGCGCACTATCGAATTTGAGCTCTTGCCTTCTCTCAAACTCTGGGAGTACTACGTCCTCGATGTCGACGCCATCCTTTCTAGCTTCACTCAGGCCTGGGCCGATGCGGCTCTCCAAAGAGAGGACTCGCCTCAAGATCATGTGGACGCTTTTTCACTTGAGGCAGTCTGTCTATCTAAGGAATGGCGAAAAGTCACCGGTCCACGATCGCATGCGACTCAAAAGTTTGATATTCGAGCTGCCGTGCATTATTTTGGGTCCAAAGGCTTTAAACACTCTAATCCGTCCGTTGGAGACCTTTTGAAGCGATTCCTGAACGAGCTTAATGTGGACCGGTACCGAGAGTATGACGATGACCTGGGAGTGATTTTGGGGAATGTCAGGAATAGGATCAGGTATACACGCTTGGAAGAGGGAGGGCCAAAGATGGGCCCTTTCAACGAAAAGTGAAGTTTTTTTTTATTTTTTGTTCATCTGATTATTTTCTCTCAATCAATTTGTCATTCTAATATTGGTCAACACAGGAATCCTTTGATAGAAACCCTCTTTACCCGAATGGAGTCGACCGAGCAGACGAGAAAACACGACCCACGTTCGTTGGCGTTAGCTAACAATGGGTGGATTTGGAACGCGAACCCACTAGAAGACTTTGCGTCTCCTAATTCAAAAGCTTACCTCCGTCGAGAAGTAATTGTTTGGGCTGATTGTGTGAAGCTTCGATACGGGAAAAACGAGAGCGAGAGTGAATTTTTATGGAAGAAGATGAAGGAATACACCGCCCTCCTCGCGAGTCTATTTCAGGGCTTCAGGATCGATAACTGTCACTCTACTCCCATTCATGTCGGCGAGGCTCTCTTAGATGTGGCGAGACGAGTCCGTCCGGACCTTTATGTGTGCGCGGAGCTGTTTACCGGTAGTGAAGAAATGGACACGTACTTTGTTAGCCGGTTGGGAATCAACAGCTTGATACGAGAAGCGATGAAGTAAGCGGGCCTGTACTTGTCACCCTCAGCTATCGAGATCAGTACTGACGCGCGGTACCGGATCGGGTTAAAGTGCTCATGATCCTAAAGATCAAAGCGCGCTACTTTACAGTTATGGACTAGGAAAACCGATTGGGTCAATGGATACTGACTGTCTCACAGAGCAATCGACTGTCATCGACAACGCGACGGGCAAGCCGAAGCCATGTCAGATCGTGCCCCTTCATGGCTCAAGACCACATGCATTCCTGATGGACTGTACGCACGATAATGAGTCACCGGCAAAGAAGCGAACGGCACGTGACGCAATCTCGACTGGCACACTCGTGGCTTTCTCTAATGCCGCAATAGGATCTAACAAAGGCTTTGACGATCTTTACCCTGAGCTCCTCGATCTTGTACACGAAAAGAGACTTTATGAGCGGGTCGAAATCGAAAATGGGATCGGGCTTTGGAAGAGGATTTTGAACCATTTACATACGGAGATGGTCCTTAAAGGATACAAAGAGGGACATTTCCATCAAGAGGATGAGGTTAGTTATCAGTTTTTCAAACGTAGCTGTGATATGTGCTACATAGATACTTTCCAAGACTGACTCACATTGCCCTCCTTACACATTAACACAATCCCCAAACTTTCAACCTCAAGTATATCATCTCTCATCGAGTTCACCCTTCCACCCATGAAGGTTTTCTTTTGGTTGCTCACACTTCCTTCTATGGCGACGGAACCGACCGAGGATACGGTGAGATATATCAATCTGATTTTATGATCCCCTACTGCATTTTTTTCTGATGCCTATTCTTTTTGCTCCTTCTCGATCCGACTTGGTGATTCGATCGGGAACAGTGGAGCCGATGAGATTGAGGGGCACTCAAGCACAATTCATTCTTGGGTCCACACTCGAGATTGTGTCACACAAAGACCCATCTGACGCCACGACCCTCCGAGGGCTACAGTCTAAGCTCGTACCCGTTGAAGAGGCCATAGGAAGAGACATGATCAAGGCTGGTTCAGATGTCGAAGGGAGCTATGTTGATATTTGCGTCCCATCCCATTTCCCACCAGGAAGTGTGATGCTCTTCTCGACCTCCATGGACAGTATGTCGGCTGAGGGCGGGAAGAATTTAGAGGCGATGGTGCGCTCGGGCGCGGCGGAGGCTTTTGAGGCGCTTTCGGTCGTCGACCTTAACGTCATCCTCTTCCGCACCGATGGCGAAGAGCGTGATATGTCTGAGGGTCGGGACGGAATTTATACCGTCCCAGGTCTTTACCCTGCTCTCACTTACTGCGGTTTGGAGGGTTGGATGCATGCGTTGAGATATGTTATAAGGACCAACGATCTTGGCCATCCGCTCTGTGCCCATCTGCGAGACGGTCCCTGGGCATTTGATTATGTGGTAGGCCGATTGAAGAAGTACGTAAAGTCTTTGAAAATCACTTTGAAATGAACTCGTTGCTCAATATGGTGTTCCTGTTTGAGTAGCCACCTGGACACATTCCCTAACTTGGGCGCACCGGTCAAGTGGTTCGAGGAGCGAGTGAACCTTATCAAGCAGTCTGTTCCGGCATTCCTCCGGCCCAAATACTTTGCTCTACTCATCTACAGCGCCTATCGTGCAGCCCGAGCTCGAGCCATTAGTCAATGTTCAGAGTTTGTCCGTAATGGGACTGGCTTTGTGCAGACTCTGGCTATGAGCGCCGTTCAGATGTACGGGCTCGTACGATCGAGCTCACTGGAACCGGGAAGAACAGTAGCATGCGTTGCTGCTGGTCTTCCTCACTTCAGCTCTGGTTGGGCACGGACTTGGGGACGTGACTGTGGTATTAGTTCTGGAGGATTATTTGTTCGCACAGGCCTCTGGGAAGCTGCCCGGGCGCATATTTTATGTTTTTGTTCGACGCTCAAGCACGGGCTGATGCCTAACCTGCTTGACTCCGTACGGACGCCGAGGTATAACTCAAGGGATGCGCCCTGGTTTGTGTTACAACTCTTACAGGATTACGTACGATACTCACCTGAGGGAGAAGCGTTACTCGGGGTTGAGATTAAGCGTAGATTTCCAAGCTCGGATGAATGGGTTAGTTGGGATCACGAGCGGGCTTACGCGGAGACGTTGAGCGTGGTGGGTGTGGTGGAGGAAATCTTGGATCGACATGCGAGGGGGATTCACTTCAGGGAATATAACGCTGGGCCAGCGATTGATTGTCAGATGAAGGACGCCGGGTTTAATATCGATATCACGGTAGATTGGAAGACGGGCTTTGTACATGGCGGTAACGAGTTCAATTGCGGGTCAGTTCTCAATTGTTTCGGGGGTCTCTTTGGAAGGAGGACTGCAATATTTGTTAATGATGCGAGATGTTTTGTTTTGCAGGACTTGGATGGATAAGATGGGCGAGAGCGAGAAAGCTGGTAATAAGGGTTTCCCCGGTACTCCCCGAGACGGTGCACCGGTTGAGATTACAGGTTTAGTTTATAGTGCTCTGAGGTGGATGGAGAGCCTTTCTAAGAAGGGCAAGTCTTCGAAGCAAGGCGTAAGAGCGATAGGTATGATCCATTCATCTTTTTTTTTTTTTGCAGGGGAGGTCGATCTTTTTGCGCATATGCTGAAAGAAGGTGCTTGCACCGGGATGTGCTTTCGATAGTGGAAGGGAAGGAGGTTTTTGTTGGCTATGGAGAATGGGCTGATCGAATCTTAGCTAACTTTGAGAAAAAGTACTTTGTACCGTTGGGTAAGCAGACACTTGTATGCGCTCGATCGCGCCTGACCTGTATGTTGATTGAAATTGTTTGAACTGTGATGTTTGCAGATCCTAACGAAGATGAGAAGTTTGAGGTCGACTCGAAACTGGTAACCCGACGAGGAATCTATAAAGACGTGTATGGTCAGTGTTTTTCTAATGTCATTGATTCCTCAATCTCTTTCTCTTTTTCTCTCTACTTTCACTGAATGCTTGTTTTTGGTTCGGCCTCTAGGTACGCCTGCGAACCGAGCTCATGCAGATTATCAGCTGAGACCGAATTTCCCGATCGCGATGGCCGTCGCGCCGGAGCTGTTCGAACCAACGCATGCTAACACCGCCCTCCAGCGCGCAAGGGAAGCACTCATGGGTCCATTGGGCATGCGTACTCTCGACCCGGCTGAGGCGGATTATCGACCGAATTATGATAATGGGAATGATTCTCATGATTGGCACGTGGCTAAGGGTCGGAATGCAAGTTTTTGTTTGTTTGGTTGACTAGCTGAAAGTGTTGCGAGACTAACGAATGACGTTCTTTTGGTTCCTCGGGGGTGTTTTGGACATGAAAAAACAAACAGTACCACCAGGGACCGGTAAATTTTGTTATCTTTTAGCCTTAGTTGCTAGTCGTGCATAGAGTTGATAAAGCTGATCTCTGTTGAATTGTACTACATGTGATCGGAATAGGAATGGGTTTGGCCTGTGGGATACTTTTTGAGAGCCTACTTACATTTTGATGGCCTGGACCGAAAGGTACGTCCATCCTCTTTTTGATCATCCTATAGCTTGAGGAAAGCCAGTTGAGAGGTGTACATGATTTGGGTCGACGAACGAAAAGGACCGCGAAGAAACCGTTCACGAAATTCATTCGATGTTGGCTACTCATCGAAAGCATATCGCGGAAGATCCATGGGCGGGCTTACCGGAATTGACCAACGAGAACGGGGCTCATTGTCGCGACAGTTGCGAGAGTCAGGCTTGGTCGTACGTTTTTTTTTTTTCGCTTGATACCTTTGTGTCAGGAGACGGGTCGCTAAGTTTTGCTTTGTGATATTCATAGAACTTCGACGTTGTTGGATGCGTTGTTTGATGTCAGTTTTCTTTTTTTGTTGTTTTTAGCCATCTCTCGCCATAGAGCTAGCGAGTATGGGCATTTGACTGATATAGATTTTTTGTCAACAGATCTACAAGAATGAATCGGCACAAGGTTAATGCGCTAGTTGGCTTTCACTGCGCGAAGGGGGAGAGACTCGGACAGTGGTACAGTAGATATTTTCATTTGTCGTTGTCATGCATTGATCAGTAAAAAAACAGAGGTAAATGTTCTGTGTATTGTAGTAGATGATTGATGTAAGAATTAGTACTGAATCCTGTTGCATGGTAATGAGTGAGTAACCTGATTTGTATTCATTCAATCATTTGAGGTTTTTGGTGATATGCTTTGCAGGGGCTCAGTGGGCTTGACGGGTGTTTAAAGATGAGGATAATGTGGAAAAAGCAGTTTGAAAATTTGATTTGATGAGCTATGTATTGGTTTGCTTGTACAGGAGCTATCAGGATTTTAAAGGTACAAAGAGCGGATTGGAAAACAGAGAGAACCTTATTGATTTTATACCCTTGCCTGTCTCATATGATATGATATCATTCTACCTGAACGGTTCAGAATAACCAAAGACAACTTCACTATGAAATTTTAAAAGAGAATCGATATACAAATGAACGCTGCGCTGAGAAAAACCTTAGCAAAAAATAAACAAATAAACAAAGATGACCTTGTTTTACAATAGGTCGAATTTACATGAAAGCAATACCGTTAAATGGTTAAAAAAAAGCAGGGTTGTAATTCTCAGGTCGATTTGACGACGGCGATGAACTGAGCATGCTATATAGCGTATTAAAATCGTGACTGAGAAAAATTGATGTGGTATAAATTACATAACGGACTGGCGGCTTAATCATCGTGAGGAAGGGGTATGGAACTGAAGATTTTTTCTTATTTTCAAGATTTTTATAAGGACGAAGACGCTTAAAGTCAGTTACAACAGTTTTGAAATGTGAAAAGAGAAAAAAAAAACATGAATATGATAAATATTTTTGTCACGGGACTGACATGGGTTATTATTATCGTAACAGGTAAAAAATACTTCGATCCACGAGGTATAGGAGGCCAAAGCGACAAGATTGAGGATAAGAGTAGGTCTCAACCGAAAAAAATCAGGGCCAGATCGACACGTAAACTGATGAGTCAATAAATCGAATTTCATAGAGCAGTCACACCACTGTCTCAAAAGCATTGGAGGACTAAGCTCACTCAATTCCTCACTCAGTCAGCTCAGAGTGGTAAGGATGCACAGGGGAGGGAATATCATAATTAAAAATCACTTGTCAATATATATCACACCACACCCCCCCTGACATTTTTGAATTTATCCTATCTTTTGCTTTCTGAGATGAATACGAGTGATAAAGATGAACAATTATGTAGCATAAGATGTTGATCACTTATGTACTCTATTTCATTCAAAGTTCAGCTCTTTCAGATTCCTTTTAGCTGAGTTTTTTTCCTCATGACCCTCCCCCCCCCCCCCCCCCCAAAAAAAAAAACCCCCCCCCCCCCCCCCCCCCTCCTCTTGGAAACTGAGATATCATATCTCAACTGGAAAAAAAAAAGAAAAGAAAAGAAAAACATGTTGTATGCTCAGATG